>JAVIWB010006226.1:0-90509 GCA_031893035.1 Dermolepida albohirtum | reverse complement strand
AGCTAAAACTATTTTTATATTTGATAATACGTAACCTATTTTAATCTATATTAACATTATAAAATTAGGTCAGTATAACTAAGTGGTGGTATATAAAGCGCATCATGTATATATATATATATATATATATATATATATATATATATATATATAATATACAGTTTTTAATGTGATATCTTTATTCATACACAATTAAAATAAACAATCATACCAATCGCTCGACTTGTGCTTGCTTGAGTTCTTTGTATAGTCCACCTCAAAGAACTCAAACTCAAGTTACTTCACACAAATTAGCCAAATCATAAAAGATTTCTAATGGTTATCGTCTATAAAATCTATAAAGTGATGTCCTCTAAGGTACTCTCTGTAATTTCTAAATAAAAACACTAATATTTGTATACGGAGAGTACCGGTATAGATCGGATTTGACTCCATTATACTTTTTTATTTAGAAATTAGAAAAAGTACCTCAAAGGACGTCATTTTGTAGATGATAACTATTAGAAAGTGAAGATTGATGCCTATTCAAAAACCAAGATATATTTTTTTTCAATGGAATAAAGTAGTTGCGAGACAGGCGATGCTAGGGCCTGAAATTTAGGAGAGATTACATTGAAAAATAAAATTATCGAAGACATCGTAGTTCCTTTGTTTTATTGTTAAGTAGACAACTTTTCCAGTTCCCCTTATATTTACGAATACTAATTGTTCGATGATTGATTAAATTAATTTTACAAGTTACATAAAATGGTTTTACTATTAGAGTTGATCTTGGACTATTTGTATATTTTTCCCTCAAGGTATATTTTTAAATATTTTTCATGAAAAATAATATTGATGTGATGTTCTTGTTCATATTGAAAATAAGTTTAGTTTAATTTATATGTACTTTAAGTCAAATATGGTTCAAAAATTATTTGTAATAATGGTAATAATTATTGTAATGGCATATTTTTGATGCACGATATATTACAATAAGTTAAACTAAATCTTTAAACAAATTTAAAAATTTAACGTAACTATAAAAGTTTTTGTTTGAAGAAGAGACATTCTATATACTAATTTGGGAGGCACAATTAGGTCATTAAATACCTCTATTTGTTACTTAAAGAGCACCGAAATCATCTTTACAATGCGAAAAGCAAATAAAAATTTATTTTATAAATGGTATTGCTCTATTAAGGTTTCGAGTCGTATAAATATTCAATTGCTTGAAGATATAAAATCAGATGATAAATACATATTACTTTAAAAAATTAATATAATAAGTGCGTTCTACAATAAAGCTGGATGTAATTCCAATTTTAAACCTGGTAAGTAGCTGAATGCAGGTATAATAATATCCACACAGATGATGTGATGATTTAATCTACTCTCTCAAAGAATTCACTTGGTAGTTAACAAGATTGTTCTTATAGTAAAACACGGAGCAAATATGCTGCGTGTAATTTAACGTATTCGAATACATATAGACACCTGAAATAGCCCCAATATCGTTAACAAAATGCGCCCGCGCGTTGCAATACACCATTCGTTCACTCTGTGTTCGAGAGAAGAGGTGGTTTTAATAGCGACGACTCGACAATTACCGCGTGACGTCAGTCATTAATTATAACTTAACCTGTGGTTAGGACTTAACAAGCTGTCACTAGCAGATTGTTAGCGGGTTATTTATGAGAATTTAAACGCGGACTGGTTAGTCGGGCACACAGTCGGGCCTAAGCGGAATTTGCCTTGTTCTCCTTCTCTTTCTCTTAATGTGTTGTATACCATTATTATTGTAGAATTTTTAATCAGAGCCGCATTATTAACATCGTGAATGGTATATGTTTAAAGTATCTGTTTCCATAAAAAAGACTATCAAAAATAAGAACATACATATATGTATTTATTGTGTCATTCAAATACTGAATGTTTTTGTCATTTGGTTCAGACATTTTTATATATTAAGAGAAAATTTATTGTGTGCATTAACCACTTTTTCCAACTATATCAGACATATGAATACAAAAGATACGTATATAAACTTCTCTATAAATTAAAACAACGTTTAATAATAGCAAACTGCGAATCGACTTCAATGCAATACTACCATACTTTCACTAATTCCTGTTCACTAAAAATTATAATTTTTATTGATTTTAATTTTTAATTGTTCTTAAAACATGCGATTCTTATAAATTAATCGAATCTTGGATCAATGTCTATAAACGTGATATAAATTACAAGATTTTATTGTATAGTCTATTTTCATTTAAAGATTGTCATATTTCCTGTTAGGTTTGTTGGACGGTTTTACCGATTTTTTTTGTTAGAAAACAAGAATTAAGTTTCGGTCAATAAAAATGTTTTTAAAAAAATCGCAGAATTGTTTTAAAATTATTCGTCAATATACAATATATGCAAATTTTATAATGTAGCCATAAGTTGGTGGTGTTACTGCTATAAACCAGAAAAATGCCAACCAACAAAATTCATTCGAGATACAGTTCTTGTAAATTTTGGAAAGAAAAATAATGTTGCCACGATAAATTTCTAAAGTGGATGTTATACATATATGTTAGTGTGTGTACATATCAAAAATGATGCTTTAACAATGACATTATAAAGCATGAATTGGAACAAAATCCGTGCTCTATTATATTATAGTGGTGTATCACGGTTGGGTGTGATATAAATTAACAAAATTCAACTTAATGAATCGGCTCGAAATTTGTATATGACTACTGGCATGGAATGAAAAACATTAACTTTTGGATCATCTTTAACTACAAAATATGAAAAATAGATTCGCTATAATATGAATACTTTTTCACAAGATAACTGTAACGAATCTATCTGACTACATGGCCAGATCAATCAGTTCTAATAATTGCAAAAAGCTGGAAGAACTGGGCTAGATATCCTCCATTATTTTCTCCAAATATAGCAAATTAGGATTTGTATCTAAGTAGTAATCCTCCAGATGTGACGCCATACGTATCACACAGGCACGTTATATAATTCCTTGTCCGGATGTGACACGTAAATTTCCCGTCAATGATCTGAAACTTTACCTACGCAAGCCGCACTTCGGTCCAGCTTAGGCATACCTAGGCAGGTGAAACCGTGCCTTAGCCAGGTGTAATGGCACCGAAATTTCAGGTTCATCTAAAAAGAGAAATTAAAAATGGTTCACTATTTTCAGAAACCCGACATCTGACGATTAACATTATACGGAATTTTTTCAATAAAACCTTTATTTTTTTTATATAACACTAACTGTACATAATACAATTCTACAACATTGAGCTTATTTTACAATAAAACTATTTTCATTTTTTATTTAGGTTTACGGAACATGAACATATAATTTAGTTACCTAGTTTTATTACTTTTTATATCGAAATGTGTTGTATTGTATGTATAAAGCTTCGTATACATATATATATATATATACGAGGGTAGTTTGACGAGTAGTGAGAATGAAAAAGAAAAACGAATTTTTTAAATACAAAATAATTTTTATTTTTCAATATATTCCCTTATGCCATCTCTAAAATGCGATTCCAGAAGGCTTGCAAAATACTCATTTACGAAGATGATAAACTCGTCGTTAGACGAAAATTTCTTTCCACCTAGTGCCGTTTTCAATTTTGGAAAAAGGTGAAAGTCGGAAGGGGCTAGATCCGGCGAATAAGGCGCATGTGGTACTAATTGAAAATGCAACAGAATATTTTTCTTTGCCATTCATGGGCGTTTAGCACGAATCTCAACATTTAATTTTTGTAGAAGTTCTGCATAATATTGTCCGTTTATTGTAGCACCTTTATGAAGGTAATCAATGAGCAAAATGCCCTTTGAATCCCAAAAAATTGATGCCATCACCTTGTTTGCCGATAAAGTGGTTTTAGCTTTCTTCGAAGGTGCAGAACCACGTTCTAACCATTTTTAGGACTGTTGTTTAGTTTCGGGTGTACTGTAGTGTATCCAAGTTTCATCGCAAGTAACAATCAACCGGATTCCGCTTATAAAGGTCCAAACACTCATTGGAAATGCGCAAACGAGTGAACTTTTGATCAGTCGTAAGCAATCGCGGCACCCACCTTGCCGAAAGCGTGAAAAGGCCCAATTCTTTTGTTAAAATGTGGTGTACGCGTTCTGTTGAAATGTTTACCATGTCTGCTAGCTCTCTCACTTTGATTCGTCAATCTTGCGTAATAATATTATGGATTTTTATAATCATTTCCAGTCACGATTTTGGGTGCTCCAGAGCGCGCTTCATCAACACAGCTTGTTCTACCACGTTTAAATTCATATACTCATGTACTTATTGTGGCGGATGATGGAGCAGATTCACCTAATGTTTCTCGTAACTCACCTTTTATTTCGGTAGCTTCCATACCCTTAATTACGAAGTATTTAATAACCGCACGATAGTCTGCTTTTTCCATTTTAACAAAACGACGTGTTGCTTCTTTTTCAATCAGCTGTCAAAAATAAACTAATCAATTGATTTATCCAAATATCCGAATGTAAACATATAAATAGGCAACCTAAATTACAGTGCATTTGTTTTACCGATTAGAGCGCCACCTATGTGTCATTCTCACTACTTGTTAAACTATCCTCGTATATGTATATATATATATATATATATATAGCATTTAAGGAATTACTATGATACGATAATATAGTCTTAATATTAATATGTATTTTGCCATTCATATGGGCACATGTTTGTGGTATGGTATTATAACATCTAATCTCTTTAGAATAGCTAATTTTTGATTTAGTAATTTTATCAAGTTGTACATGTTTTGATATGTATCTTCATCATATCTCATTTTGATTATCACAACTTTACAATACAAATGCAAACGTAGAACTAAATAATTTTGATCTACCTGCATTCTTTAAGAAAAGAAAAATTGGAGACGCTCACTTAATATTTTGAAACTGAAGAGGTGAGGAAAGATACATTCAACTCAGTCTCATAGATATTGTTGGAGATTCTAGAAAAGAAAAACATTAATTAGCTTCATATCGATGTCGTGATGACCCCAAGCTCAGGTATGTACTTCAACCTTATGAATCCATCATTCATCATTGTAACTGATACAAAATTTTCGATGTACAGCTAATTTATTTTGTTGGGCGAAAGAAACTTCATGTAATTTCGATTTAAATAAATTTTGGCAACTAAACACTAAATTTAGTTTGAATAAGCAATTTTTATAGCCTTCCAAATTAATTCCAATATATATCATCTGTGTAAACTCCAAAATTTTCAGAAAAAATACTAATATTTTAAAAATTTAATTTAGCTGTTAAACTTCCAACAGCTTGCTTTTTTCCTCGATTCTCCCAATGACTAATCATCACTGCACTTATCCACATTTTAAATTTTTATCGAAAACAGAATTATTTATAAGTTTGACAAAATCTTTTTCAGATCCATTTTTAAATAGTTGACGAAAGTCGGTATTTTGCAGCCGATTTTGTCAAATGAATTTTGTTAATTTTAAGTCCGTTATTCAAAGCCTGTTTTAAATGTTTATAATATAGGATATATTTCTCTTTATCATTATCATATCGAGAAGAAAAGATGAATCATTATGGTGATCGTGGAAGACTTCTGGATAAGTAACCAATATCTGAATCGTCCGCAACCGTTAAGACGCTAAAACCACTGTATGGCAAACATTCAGACATGATTTATCTATACAAATTGACGTCCCAATATACTAAATACGAAGTTGGAAAACTCGTACCATAATGTTTTAAATATTTATTATTAACTACCGCATATCCTAATGTTGTCTGTGTTAACCCATCCTTTATACTTTCTTTTATAAAATGATTTGTGAGCAGCTCCAACTCAATATTTGTATATTTCAGCTTTGAACTCGAAGAAAGGCCCGGTGATATACAATAGTGAGCGGATGTCAAGCCGCATGCTTCATTACAAATTTTACAGAAGTTTTCAAATATGTCACTTAACAACACATCTGCTTTTAGATATAAATTTGCATAATTTAACAACTGGCAATACTTAAATTTGTTTCATACAGTTTGGGCGTGTTTCTAATCATTATTCGAAATATCTTCAATTAATGAATTATGAAACTCGCGTTTCGGGGAGAGTGCTGATTCGTACAAACGTTCATTAACTTCTTCATATAGAAAAACACATTTTCGTAGGAGTAACTCGAATTGCTTATTAACAACAAAATGAGATTGAATGGTTATAAAATTATTGGTAGATAAATTTCTCAATAATTTATTGATGGAAAATGGAATGAAACGAAAAGAATCAAAAAAATCTTTAATTTAAATAAACATTTTTCTTCGCGTGTGATTCGTCTAAATAATAATTAACCAATATTTTTTAAGTGAAATTAATATACTTTTCTTTATTAACTGGGATAACATTTATATCGAAATCACATCTGTTCAATTTTAATCAAGTGACTATCATAACCACTAAGGTTATGAAAGAACACTAGAATAAAATTTGGAATATTGATGTTTAAATTACAATTTGAACTTTCGGCACCCTTAAAGTTCCTAGTTAAGTAACAATAATCTAGATTTTATCTCCATTACGATTTTTTTCTCATATATGACAGATAACTGTATTATTAAAATTATTTCTCTCATTCGAATATAACGGGTTTATCGGTAAGACAACCATTAGATACTTTTCACATATAGTTTTAACATCTTCAATCAATTACGTGGTAAATACTGTTGAACAATCTAAACCAGCATTAGTGGCAAATGTATTTATCCTAGAATCGTGTGATCAAATAATATTATATGCGAAACTATATACAACATGCTTATTTTGTATGAAATAAATTGGCCTTATGACAGTTTTAGGTATAATGGGGTAGATACTTGTTCTATCTGTCATTTTATCGACGTAACAAAGCGAAGCAATTAGGCACCACGCTACGCTTCATCAGTATTTTGAATGTTCATGCATGCATTTCTATTCTTTATTGAAAGAGGTAGTTTCAAGTATGATGATCTTTGGAGAGGGCTGAAAGAATTTATATTAATTCCTAAATGCGATACTGAAATTGACACCTACTGGGGCCTCTCTCTTAGAACTCTCTTGGAATAGCGCCAACGTCTAACGACTGATACCGTCCTTTCAATGTTATTTTCAATCAGTCGGCACGATTGTGATTTAGAATCAGCCAAAAAGGTTGTGTATCAGTAGTTTAAGAGCCTAAAATCCTATATGATGCGACGCAGTACCTAAAACTACATGATATTTTATACAAACTGTACCCCCTCCAATAAAATGGCATTGTTTGATATAGGCTGTTGTGAACGAAGATGCCTCTGTACAGAGTCGCGTTTGGAAAATTCTGTCTGGAGAAGCCTACATACAACCATGCTCAAATGTATTAGACACCTTACGAATTTATGTATATGCATACATATATAGTTTATATAGTTTAGTCAAAAAAGAGGTGAGGAAAATAAAACTGTTGTGAAAATTATGTACAAAGTGTTATTTAGTAATATAGTACAATTTATCAATATTTTGTTGCTCCGCCCTTGACCTTAATGACAGCTCGCACTCGTCGAGGCATACTTGCCACTAAATTGTAACACTCTGCCGGTGGTATTGCAGCCCATATTTCGCGAATTTTTGTTGATAATTCTGCTTTTGACAGGCATTTATGTTCCGTGATCTTAGTTTTTAAGATACGCCACAAATTTTCAATGGGCGACAAATCGGGACTTTGTGGCGGCCAATCCAATACCTCCACTGTGTTTTCCTCGAACCAACGCATTACAGCTCCCGATTTGTGGCAGGGCGCATTATCTTGCAGAAAAATGTATTGTGGAATATCCTGGTCGAATAGTTTTAGCACAGACGGTTCTAATACTTCCTCCAACATGGCTAAATAGCGTTAGCTATTCATCCGTCCATCGCACAGGTACATTTCTCCAACACCGTATGCAGACATACAACCCCAAACCATGATACTACCACCTCCAAATTTTACTGTGGGAATGATACATTGTGGTTCATAAGCTTCCCCTTGCCTACGCCGAACGTATAGCGTCCCAGGTAGTCCCCAATACTGCCAGGCAAAAGAAGAAAGTTAGCACTTAGACAGAATTAATTTTGTTTAATGTTACATGTAGACTGAATTGCATACAACGATAAGAATATTAGTCATGAAGATGTACTTACATACCTCGATATTCGATTCATCAGACCAAAGAATCTTCGACCACTCCTCGATTGTCCAATTTTCATGTTGTTTGGCCCATAAATACCGCTTCTTTTTATGAGCGTCAGTTAAAAGCGGTTTACGTCGCGCTTTTTTCCTATCACTGAGAGCCAGTCTTTGTAAAATTCTGTCTTCTCTAATCGAGGTACATGGTTTTCTGCCACTTTTTGGTCTGTTAACAAACGACCCACTCTCCTGATAGCGACTAATGGTTGTACGGACTGCACATCGCGAACATTTTTTTTTGCAATTGCAGCTATTGATAACTTCTGGGAATGCAGTAGCACTATTTGGGCGCGTTCCCTTACCGACAACTCGCGTTTTTTAGGCATTTTTCTTCAACAAATAACTGACACAACGTGAAAAAATAGGATAATCTAATTTATCTCTACCATAAACTCACAAACGCACGTTGCTCACACACTGCTAGAATGACACTAAATTTCTAAAATCCATAATTTCCCCTTTCCACCTATTCTTTTCAATAGGGGATTAACTAGGGTATTCAAAAACGCATTTCTGTAAATACCATTAACTATTTTTACGGTTAATTTCCGTCAGACTGGGATAATACCGAGAATAAGGGTTTTTACCTGGGGTGTCTAATACATCTGAGCATGGTTGTATATTTTCACTTTACAAAATGTTAAGTAAAAAATGTAAATGCTTTGGTTTCCAATGATATACTAAGTCGAAAACAATAATTACTTGGTGGCAAATATTATTGACAAAGGTAAACCGAACTAAAAGAAGATTAGAGATTTATTTACATATAATTGCGTTTCACAAAATATTAAATAAAAGATGTAAGCTTAAGAACAGAAGATATGATCTTCTGTTCTTGAAAAACATGTTTATAAAATTCTATTTCTTGTCTGTCTTCCGTTAATATTGAAATGCATTTGCTATGTACATATATTACCATATTAAAAAATTTCGCAATATTTGCTAAATGCATGATCATGATTAATCTGGTAACTTTGCACTTATTGATAAACAATTCTTCGAAAGCACACGTTTTTATCAAGCGCATCCGTACGTAATGGATCTCTAGTTATTATGTTAATAATAATGACTTATTAATAGATGCGTTTAATTTTAAAAATACATTTGAAATAAATACTTTATTTTTATTTATTAAATAAAATCTTACGTTAGTTTTTATAAAAACAAGCAAAGTTTAATCATTGTTTTCCGAGCAAATTCTATTAGGTCGTATACGATAAAACACATCATGTTACTCTTAATTAAATTAGGTACATTAACATAGTCTAAATTTATAATGTGTAAGTTTAAAATAGTTTTCAAAAGATCAATTTTCTAATTGCTGATATTCTATACTCATTTACTCATTGTACAAAATTAAATAATTTTCTTCGTAATGCCTGTAAAAAGTTTGTACTTTACAATATTATCATGTAGAATGAGTCAATATGCATTCTCGGGAAAAGGTATGTCTGTTTCCATTTCCAACTTAGTATCTACACTGGAAGATTTTACACTCTCGTTTTGTTTAGATTAACCTATCAGTAGTCATGAAACCTATTAGGTAATCTATGTATATGAGGTTGTACGATAGATTTTCTATAATAATTAGATAGAAAGGCAAAATACAAAAGGTACGCTGTGATGCTCATTTGTTGATTTATATTATTTATTCATGTATGGGTAAAGTCAGTAGCATCGGCTAACGCATTATCTTCTTTGTTGTTTGTTCTTTGTTTTATGTTTACTCTAAATCATTCCGCAAAGAGAAGTACCAGCTCCTAGAATGAGTATGACAAGCAGAACAAAATCAGATTTTATTTCAGGTGAATATATTGAAAAAGAAAAATAATTTGGTTTTTTTATTTCCACCCCCTGTCCCCCATTCCGCGAATATAAAAACGCTCCCTCGTATATTGATGGATTAATGAGAGACATCGAAAGCGAATATGACTACGTGTAACAAATTGAAAATTAGTAATTCAATTCTAGAAATTGATGGACGTAATATTATAATAGATAGTATACGATACAAAAAGAATTGGTGGTCTTTACCCGAAGGTATATTCGGGCGAAAATCAAGATCGATATCGTGCACTTTTAAAACTAACCAACGTTCATCGTCACTATTTTGACTGGTAGAAATAAATATATAAACATCATTAGACCTTTAATACTTTCACATGCTTCATCTACGAGTGGTTTGAACAAATTATGACCTTATTAAGAAAACGGAAATCAAATTTCAACCATACTGGGCAATTGATCCAGTTACAGATTGATTTCGAAGCTTTAAAAAGTCATTAGTAAACCCCAATTAACTTAATGAACTATCGAATGGTGTACGTAGTATAAAAACATTAGTTAAAGTATATAAAACTAAAGTAGATACGATTGCATCTGTAGGTAGCAAGTTCAAGTTTGAGTTGAATAGTGTTAAGAGTAAACTGTAAAGAAATGAAGCTTTTCTAAAAATGTATTGTCCACGTTGGAAGCAAAACTAAATAATAAAATTGAAAAATTAAATCCTAATAATGAGTAAAATTAAACATGATATAGTTGATGAGTTACACAAGCATTCTGAGAGAATATTTAAACGACGGCATTTTACTTTTAAGGGATTAGATTACTTGTGGCAGACGGTACAATATATACAATTCTCGAAGGTCTTACACGAGCTACTCATATACAATTCGATAATGGTTTTGAGTACTATAACTTTCAATTTAAAAATCTAATGCCCAAATATGGAATAAATCATTATTTGACATATAGTACAATGAAGAAAAATAATAAGAGGAATTTAGTGCGCAGAAAAAATATAAATGGATTGATATACACGGTAACTAACAACTACAATGGCACTAAACATACTATGATTAATATGCGACCTCGTGTTGTTACCAAGAAGAATGAAAAAACTGTTTATGGCAATGTAAAAATTAGTGTAGGTGATGTCCGTATTGGTAAATATAAAAGTGTATTTAATAAGGGTTATACACCAAACTAATCTACTGAATTATTAAAAAGTGTTATAGCAAACATTATATGCCACGATATACCGTGCATTCACTTTACCTCGCCACGAAAACTGTACCATTATATTCGGGTCTAGCTGCCGAATACCGATCGAATGTAAAGTGGTGGGGCGCGAGTCATTTGAATCACGACTATAACTGACTACTGATCGTACTAGCTGCAGCCCCACCACTAATTTGACTGTAGGCGTATCGATATCGTATTAACGGTCATTCGTGGTTTACATTTGGGAGAGTGTTACGGTAAGACCTTTAAATTTAAATATTTCTTTTAATTATATTACTTTGATAATGTATACATTGAAAGAAAAAATTCAAATGATAACATGGGCTTTGACAGGTAATTCTTTACGGCGTATCCAGCGCCTTTTCTCTGAAAAGTATGTAGATCGTCCCTTTCCTGCATTAACAATAATATCATTAGTAGTTAAAAATTTTAAATCAGAAGGTTGCATTTTGGGATGTAAATGTCATAAAATACGGAGAATAAATAACGATAAAGAAATGCAGGAACTCATGGTGTTCGCAATGGTCGAAGAAAATTCCAATATTACTATATCTAAAATATCAGAAGAGATAGGTATTAGCGTGGGTAAAGTTCATTAGATGTTAAAGAAAAATAAATACACATCCTGTAAATACCAAACTCATCAGGAAATTTTTCATGCTGATCAACACCGCAAAATGGAATTTTGTGAAACTGTAATAGAACGTGTAAATGCGAATGAACACTTCATTGAGACTATCGTGTTTACCGATGAATCCACGTTTCCGTTGCACGGTAAACACAATTCGTTGAATCTTCGATATTGGTCTATTGAAAACGAGTATCGACAATTGAATACGGGGACACAGTATCCTGAAAAATTGAATGTTTAGGCTGGTATTTATGGGAATAACATTATTGGTCCATTCTTTATCGAAGTAAATTTAAATGGGGAAATATATTTGAATCTTCTTCGAAACGACATTGTCCCTGCTTTGAGAACTATTAATCCCAATTTAGAGAACGTATGGTTCCAGCATGACGGTTGTCCGGCCCATGGAACTAGAATTGTGAATGAATATTTAAATAATATATTCTCCCAAAAAGTTATATCTAATAGTGGTACAATTCGCTGGCCGCTAAGGTCACCAGACTTAGCCCCTAATGACGTTTTTTTATGGGTTTACATAAAATCAAAGATATATGGGCATCAAGACGAAAGGTCTAATAATTTGGAACAATTACGGGTTAATATCGAACACCAATGCCAAATTATTAATCCTCTTGTACTGGCCAATGTTCGAAATGAATTTTATAATAGCGCAAGCAGGAGGGACATTTAAGAATTTAATTAATTGAATTTATTTTCTGTATTTAAAAAGTATTTTATAAGTTTTAGCAAGTTATATTTATTTTCTGTTTAAAGAGTATTTTTTAAGTTCCGAGAAATTATTTTATTTTTTAGCTTCTTTAAGAGTTTTTTTTTTATTTTTAAACGTTTTATTAGAAAACGTCTTTTAGTTCAATGCGAAACTTATTGTAAAAATACCTAATTGTACAGTTAAAAGTAATTATAATTTCTTAATTTTTGCACGTAAACAATTTGGACAGTCAGTGATAGAGCTTCCGCCAAGTACCACGAACAACTACTTAATTTGTAATCTGTAGTTAGTAGTTGTTGTGATTCGATTGACTCGCGCCCCACCACTTTACATTGTGATCGGCATTCAGTATCTAGACCCGAATATAATATGATACGGTGTTTGTAGCGTTTTAATATGAAAGCACGGTATATACTAGAAGATGTGTCTAGTCGACCGTTACTTAATAGTTTCTATGAACTAGAATTTCAGGAGGCTAAGCATACGAACGTTTACCTTATCAAGAAGATATTGCGGAGTAAAGGTGATAAGTATACGTAAAATAGTTAAGAGTTACACAAACCTAAAAAAACCTGGATAAATAGACAGATCGTGCTGTAATATAATTTACATATTGTATTATTAATGTGTTCGTGTATACATTTCTAAAATGTATATATCGAATATTTAATAAAACCATAAATTGTTTTATTAAATATTCGATATATAAGACCTTTTTTATTTAATAATTATAAAAAATTAGTACATTTTATATAATACTTTCCAAAAATAACAATTTATTCTTGCTGATGAAAACCGTCTATACGTTAGTTTTACTTAGATTGGTTATAATTTGTATATTTCTTCAATTGTACCAAAATTAATATTGATTTGCCTTATAGCGTGATTAATTTTGTATTGTTTAATAATGTTTAATGTTAATATATAAATGTCTATATCAGTTTAGGATTTTCTTAATTTCAATATGAATTTATCAACTGTGCAATAACTCTCTTTGCAATCGCTACATCCTTCGTTTAGATAGATTACACATTGTTGATTGACGGTTAGTAGTAGGATGTTATATAAATACATATATATTTTAATATTTCTGATATCCATGTATAATATAACCGCTCTATTATCCGCACCACCATTATAATCAAATTCTGTACGGGTACCAAAATTTAAGCCCATTTGAAATAATTCCATATAAATTTAAGACTCGTGAAGCGTCTACATCAAAAACCTATATTTATACTCAATAGTCAGCGTCCAGTTCATTGAGAAATTTATATTCTATTCATATTCTTCATCAATTTTGATTTTCTTGTTATGATTCATATTTGGATGATTTAGATTTTCAATAATAATTCTGGTGGGTAAATGCTGCCGTAAATATACAATGAATATTTCCCAATTCTGAAGATAATATCCAATTCTGATTTTCATTAGATATATCATCAATTCCGTGTTAAAACTGTTTGTATTTTTTATATAGGATTGGTTTCAAAACTACAATGACATAAAACGAAGTCGACTTACAAGTAAATATTTTGGCTTCTTATGTTTTAGAATGAGTTGGCAAATTTTTGTCACTAAGAGACGTGTACCCGCTAACATAAATATACGTCTAATCAGAAAACAAAAAGATAATACGACTGATGGATTATACGTTTTATTTAAACTTTAAATAAGCAATATGTAAAATAAATAAAAATATACCAGACGTAATAACGATATAATAACAATATGCAATTTCTACATTTAATTTTTTCTTGGGCACTATACGAAATTGCTTGAAATGTTTCACTTATCATTCCAGTCCGTACGTGGTAGATATTTTTCTAATTCAATTTGTCTCCCGGGAGGCATGAGAGAATTTCGCTATTGACAATTCCCTTACCTTCGTTTTAAGTAATTTTAATGATATGTATTGATTTAAATTTGAGTCTATGTTAAGTCTCCATGGTTTCACGTACAAACTTAACCGTATCTAATACTTTCATCATATGTGTATATTTGATATCATAGTTTGCATTTTTTATTTCTGTTTTATTAGAATAATTTACTTGAACATATTGCTCCTTTCCTTATTTATTTATTAATGCTCTCTCGTCAGAGAACTATATTGATTTTTAATTAATATTTATTAACGCCTTTTTGGCGAAGCGTCTTTTCGATTCTAGATTTTATATTTATTAATGCCCTTTTGACTAACCGCCATCTTGATTTTTGATTTTATATTTATTAATGCATTTTCAGGGCAGCGTCATCTTGATTTCTAAATTTCTCTATTTGGATGGACCTGAAATGTCGGTACTACTTTATTTGGCTAAATACGGTTCCACCTGCCCAAGTATGCCTGGGCTGCGCCAAGGTGAGCTTGCGTAGGTAAAGTTTCAGATCATTGGCAGGAAATATATGCATCATAAGATGTGCGTGTGACGCGATGTCATATCCGGAGGAGGAGACGCGTCATATGACATCAATAACATGTAGTGGAAGATGGCTTTTAATTTTAAAACTATTAGTAGAAAGCAAATGTAACATATGAAGTATATCTTTAATACCAAACATTGAAATACTAGAACCGCTTCAAAATGCTACGCGTGATAGTTAGTATACAGATTTTCATAACAAACAAATCGTGAAGCAAGATTTATAAATTGAGTCGTTAAAAAGTGAAATCTAATCGTGTAAAAGATAACAATATCAATTCAAACCAAATTACATATAATCTAATTAGTGAAAGAAGTGAAACTCAGAAAAAATTCGTACAGACTAACAGGTTTCATAACCAAATTTAATTAATTCTGGAATATTATAAATAATATTATGTAAAATATTAAATATACATATTAGGGTAGATAAGAAATCCACAACTTGATATTTTGTATATTTATTAATATTTATGTTAATAAAAATGTGGAGGGATTTAGGCTTCCCTCAATATGTCAAATGATGATCATCATAATTACTTATGTGTGACCTCTGTGTGTACATTACCTTACTATTCCTTTGCAAATTGCAAATAAAATTTGAGGAAAAGGTCTAATAAAACCAACCATACAATTATGAATGTAATTATCGTGCGTTTGATCAAGCTATTTGCTATAGTGCTCAAAACTAATCCTAAAGTTATTAAATGGATAGAGTGTAGAAGTGTTAGGGAAACTTTATACTATGTTTTTTCTTCACTCGTAATTGTTAGTAGCTTCCTTTCAAGATGAGGTAGATTATAGGTTAAATAAATCTAAAAGTAAAAATTATATGGTGCATAAATAATAATTATTGTCATCGCCGTATTATATTCGTTTTGTTTAAAAAGAAATTGCTTGAAGAAATATGGGTTCCCTTATTATATTACTTCAAGCTAGTCTAAAATATTATGTTTTTCCATGTACAAAAAAATATTCATGTTATTGCAAATTAAAACGTTTTATATAGTATATTTAGATTAAAAACGTTATATTCACCTTCAATTTTTCCAACCAGTCAGACACAATGCAGTTCATTAATTCATTTGTTAGATCAATTATCATAACAGTTCCAGAAGGTGTTAGTGCACCAGTAACAATAAATTTAAATTTCAGTTATGTCATTATAAGTGCTGGTGTACATTGCACAGGAAATATTTGCATACCACGTATGTGTTGGAGTTATATAGATAATCAACATGAGTTTGACGATACATGTAAATATAAAGAAAACATTAAGAAAGTAAATGCACATACATACTTATGTAAAGCATTACCATAAGGTGCTAATATTCATACATGAAAATATAATAAATGCAATACAGAGTTCTCTAATTCATAAATTTACCCGCATTTTGCATGCATACATATATGCATATATGTATGTACATTTACGTACATACATGTGTGCATATATGAAATATTTTGAATATTTTAAACAATTGTAATTCTTTAAAAACAAAGATTGTAAGGTGAATAAATAGATATAAAAATTTTTCTAATTAAAACACTTCGATGTTTAAAGTTATTAATCATAGAATCACGAAATTAATATGATAATGATAGTAAATATAATTAACACGAAACTGTAAAACGGGGTAGAACAGAAGAATGGGGTAAATCAGAACAACAGACTGGAAAAGTTTAAAATATTGAAGTTTCTGCCATCCGCGGGATACACTTTGAAGTTCTACACTATTGCATTATTATATAATTAATCTTTTATGTTAATAATTTAGATTCTATATCTAAGTGATGCGATCGGGAAAAGTAATTACCCGCGCTTTTTGGAATCATAGAAACTGAAAATTTGCATTAAAAGGCGTAGATATTTTGTATGGTGGTGTTTTGAAAATAAATTAAGATCCATTCTATGTCCACATATACGAATTACAAAATTATTTTATTTTTACAAAATTCAGGCATGATATAGAATATTGTGTCTTTTAAGCTAGTTGTATGTATTAAATTATTTAAGGAGACTGGAGGCATCGAAGGCTACCAATAAAGCGGGAGTCCGGATACCCACGCACAGTCGGTAACCTGTTGCTATTAAAACCGTCAAAGTTAGAAATCCGCCCCATAAGCAAAAAAATCATAGTTCGCAAAATTAATAGCAAAACTAATATTATTAAAAAGACCTTGGTGATTTTAAACGCAGTACCAAACAATTACTGGCCATAGTTCATAAAGAGGATAGAATAAAAAAAATCGAACCAATTGTTGAAAAAGTACACGAACGATCGGTATTGGGTAGTACGTCAACTTCAATGCAGTGATCGTTCTTCACAAGACTTACTAAAATAAACTGTTCTGGAAACCGATATGAATAATGCCTGGAATATTATTAATGAACGTATTGAAAATTGATGCTTCCCAAATTCAAATATTACATGCATTACCGGAGAGATTGTGTAGTTAATTGCTGAGACAAAATTAAAAAATTGAATGAACTCGCCAATAAAAATTTGTTTTATTCTGTTTATTAGCATCCATCGGAGCATCATTTTTGTAGTAATTAACGACAAGGCATTCTTTAAATTTTCACGTAATAATACCTATCATAATTATGTACATCGAAAATTTTCATATAACATCTATGAGGAAGGTTTAGAACGTTCTCCATCTGATACAAAGACAGCGAAGGTATGACCAAATGATAATATTTGTCAATTATGATCCTTAAAAGCGGGAATTTTGTTGCTTGTTTATGGCAGTTGAGTAAAGCAAGGAAACAGATTTTTCCATTTTATGAAAAATATATAAAATTCAAGTTTGAACTCTTATAAAGTACTCTGTTTCACAAGAGTTAGATTCTATTTTAAAGGATTTTTCCTCTTTGTTTACGACAATAAAAAAGTTTTTAAATTTAAATGTGGTAGTGCATCCATTACTATGAACGTTCGGAACGTCTAAAAACCGATGCCATCGACAAAACCATCACAAATGTCCACAATATCGTATACACATTAAAATCAGTTAATTCTAACACTTTTTTAACTTTCTTCTGATGTTTTCTAATGATTATCTGTTTTTTATGTCAAAATAAACGGAGTTATGGTACGAGGGAGCGTTTTTATATTCGTGGACTGAGCGAGTTGTAGAGGGGTGAGTAGGCGCATTGGGGGCGTGGCCTGTGTAGCGACTCATGATTAGTATAAATACGAAGTTTCATTGTTATTAGACAGTTAGTCTTTGAGCTATCGTCAACCAAGTAACATAATCAGGAGTGAAAAGTGAAATATGGAAAAAATCGAATATCGTGCCGTTATAAAGTTCCTTACCAGGCAAGGAAAATCAGTCGCGACCATAATGAATGAGATGTCATTGGTTTACGGCGACTCTTGTCCAGGAAAAACCATGGTGTACAAGTGGCATAGTTTATTTAAACAAGGAAGGGAATCCCTTGAAGACGACCCGAGGCCGGGCAGGAGCATTGAGGTGACCACGCCAGCACTTATCCAAAAAGTTGAACAAATTGTACTCGAAGATGCTCGACTAAAGAAGAAACAACTCGCAGAAATGGTTGGAGTATCCAATACAACAATTTTTAAAATCCTACACGATCATCTCGGCATGTCTAAGGTCAGCGCAAGATGGGTGCCGAGAATGCTCACGCCGCCGCAAAAACAACAGCGCGTAGAGTGTTCGCGTGCATTTTTGGACCTCTGTAATGAAGACAAGGATGGTGTATTGAGTGGAATTGTTACTGGAGACGAAACTTGGGTTCATCATTATGAACCTGAGTCCAAACAAGACTCCATGCAGTGGCATAAAAAGGGCACAGCACCTCCCAAGAAATTTAAAGTGTCACAATCAGCTGGGAAACTCATGGCAACGGTATTTTGGGACTCGGAAGGAATATTGTTGATTGATTATAAAGATAAAGGTGTTTCTATAACCGGAGAATATTACGCTTCAATACTAGAGCGACTAAAAGAAGCCATTAAAGAGAAAAGACGGGGAAAATTGACAAAAGGTGTTCTGCTTTTGCACGACAACGCGCCCGTCCACAAGAGCCGCGTTGCGTTAGCTGCCCTGCATAAGGTGGGCTTCGAAATTGTGAATCACCCACCCTACAGCCCAGACCTGGCCCCGAGTGATTATTACCTGTTTCCGAAAATGAAAAAAGAGCTGCGGGGTAAAAAATTTACTGCCGATGATGAAGTCAAGGAGGCAGTTTCGGCGTATTTTGCAGATAAATAGAAATCATTTTTTATGAGGGTATAAATAAATTAATTGAAAGATGTGAAAAATGTATCCGTCTTGCAGGTGAATATATTGAAAAAGAAAAATAATTTGGTTTTTTTATTTCCACCCCTTGTCCCCCATTCCGCGAATATAAAACGCTCCCTCGTATATATCTACGATGTGTTAGCATTGTATGAAAAAATTAAAATGAACACAAAAAGTAAATCTTCAATAATTCGATATCAAAATTATATGGAAATTGAAGATAATTAAAACTAACACGTTCGTAAAACTATTCATTTTCTTACATCTACTTGATAATAATATGGATAATAATTTATCTAAACGTTAGGCGCAGTCTAAACTATGGACAGTAGCAGCTGATTTTGTGGTAAACAGTCAAAACCAAAGAAACAGCGCCCAATATTTTTGGATGTAAATTCTATCCACAGAAGAATTTTCTTTTAAAGTTTCGGTAAGTTTTGCGATAATATTGAAGCTTGAAGTCTTTTTTAAATTATCTTAGTGAGATTTTTATGGGAATCTATGACTTCTACTGTTTATAGATGTATATGTTAGTTACTGTCGGATTTTTTTATAGTAATAATAAGAGAAACTTTATTTAAAATATGTTAATCACTGGCCAAAAATCGCTATAATCCATATACCCCATTGCATTGATATAGATTGAAGGGGTAGTGGAATATAAGATAGTTTTTTTTATAAAAAGCGTATATGTATTTTATGAAGAGCTCTTAAAATATTTGTTTATCAAACTGCTTATATTTTCAAACTAATTCCATATTTCATCTGCAATTATTTTCATTCCGTGTGAGAGACAAGTGAATTAAATTCGGATAGGCTATTAAAACTATTTTCAGTTTTGCCATATACAATAGTGCATCTGAAAATTATTAACATAGTTATTATTTTTTCAGCTAAACAACACAATGCAATAAATTATATCTGGTAACCGAAACATTATTTATTTTTTTCTCAACTTTGTGTTTATAAAAAGTTACTTGCTTGTTTTCAAAGCACAACTCCTAATATTAAGTTAGTGTCCCCCATTAGTGTCCATAACATTATCAGCCATTAAGTAAATACAAATAATTATTTGTTTCCATGTAAATTTTAATTACATATTTTATCTATAAAGTTGAATAATATTTCCATTGACAATATCTATTCAAGAAAAATTTGAAATTATTATGTTGTTAATGGCATATGCCAGCGGAAATAAATCGAATTTAAATATTTCTTTTTTAACATTACTTACTGTTATTGCTAGTGACGTTTGTATAAAAATCTACTAATTCTGGAATATGATCAATTTTCCCCAACTCCTTTGATGTAATGTCTGTGTGTTGATTGTTATGACATTAAAGTAAATAAGTATATATGTTAACATATATAATTGACTAGTTCAGAGTATCCTATTAAAGAAATGTTTTCACCTATTAATTTTGGAAAGTAATTAAGTTGTGTTAAATGCAAAATATGTAGTAACAAATTGGTGAAAAAATACATACATAGAAGTTAATACTTATAGTTTATAGATCAGTGTCATTAAATTCAAGGAATATAATGTTATCGTATAGTTATAGCCATATATATATATATAGCCGTATATAGCCATATATTAATTGTGTTCTAAAAATTTAATTTTATTACTCATAAAATAAAGATAAGTATCTAAAAATGAGAAAAACATAATAATAGCAAGAATGTACATGAATTTAAATAAGTAAACATACATATAAAGCTAAATTGTAAGAAAGATGTTATAGGATGTTGAAAAGGAGTTATCCTTATGAGAACGTTTGTGTATTTAAAAATTATCTATTAAAATAGATTAAATAGAGCCAATATATACTTAATATATTATAATTATAAAATTATTTAATAATTTTTTTACAATTTTGACAATTTCTTTCTTTATTGCCTTTTTCAGAATAATAACTTAAGAATGAACGTCTTGTATTTCTCTGCTTTAATACGTGTTCATCGTAAATTGCTTATAATTAAGTTCTTTGTACATTTCATTGCTATATAAAATTTATACACAACGATATAACCTTAACTTTAGAAATGTGTATTTATTTTTCATATTTAAAAAACAATTTTTTTGCAATTTTCTCATAAATGACTTTAAATTCAGTTACAATAATATTAAAGTTCTCCAAAAAAAACATTTACAAACCAAGATCAATAATAGAACTAATTGAAATTAGAAAGAAAATAGTGCCGTGGATGAGAGCTATAAGATCGCACGATTATCTACATGAATTATATTTTTTATAATACAAATTATATAAATCGTTCTTTTTAGACTGTCATAATTCTTTCTTTCAATTAAATATTGTAGAGAACATTATATATACGCAGTAAAAAATTACCTGTTACACATTTCCTGAAAGTTTAGAATTTTTATATATCTATTTAAGTAATTATAATGTAGCACTATAATTTTGCGTTTTTATATTAAAATTGCGGTACGATGCCGCAACCTATGTGGACCAACTGCATCATAAATAGGGAAGCACTTGCATCAAAATCGATGAATCAATCAATTGAATTTAGTACTAGAAGATGTGGTAGTAAATGAAATAAAAACTAGGCCACTGAAAAGTAAGATTATTCAAAAAGTTATGGATGGAGATGAGAGCTGAACACACAGTTCATGCTATACTACTGTAGTTCACGATGGTTTTCACTTGCCAACGTCTTATCCCTTGCATTCAAGCATCGTCAAGAAATTCACACTTTTCTACAAGAGGAGGATCATGAAAACTCTAGGTACTTTATCGAACAGATTTTTAATTAAAGCTAACGTATTTTTATACTATAGTTGGCAAGCTGAATGCATTAAATCTGTCTCTACAAGGCAATAACATTCGGATATTGAAATTTTTAGGAAATTTAGGAAAAAGTTGAAGTTATGTGCAACATTTGTTTGTTTTAAATGTTTGTAGAAAAAGCTATTTATAGACACTTGCTTTTCGGACGTTAAATTGTTTCTTTATAGATATTTCACAATATAAGGCAAATACACCGTACGAAATGTTTGCTCACTTATTTTCTAAAACGCAATATCTAATAAAGGAAGAAACGTTATACATGGTAAATTATGATATGTACTACATACATAATTACCAGGCAAGTCATGTATTTACTAAAACTTTGCAATATATTTACTAAAGCTAATAAAAACGTTGTCATAACCCAGGGGTTCCCAAACTTTATCAGTCAACTGCGCACTTACAGGTCTAGTATTTTGTCCCGGCGCCCTTGTCAAAAATGTGTGCTATGACATAAATCAGGCACAGAAATGAAAACAACTGTTAAGCAAAATTTCACAATATAACTCATATTTATTAAAATTGAATCACAAGAAACTATCAAACTAAAACATAAAAAAAATGAAATGTAACAGGGGAGCCTGCTGAATGCCACATATTTTTTTAAAACACGGAAACGTTTGATACTGTCACGTTCATCTCTCCCTCTACAGCGATTTTTGAGTAATATTTACTTTTTATTACAGTTACATCTGAGAATCGGGCTTCGTATGTCGCAAAGGGAATGATAATCCTTACAACTCTTGAATTCAGAGTTGGGTATTCATGTTTGACTGATATTCAAACCTCCGTTAAATCGGAAGAAATAAATTTAATTTTCAGGCTGTTGTGGCATGAAAGCTCAATTAGACTCTCTTCTTCCTGCTATATAGGTTCTGATAGAGCGTGACCATGGAAAGGATCTTAGATCCACTATAATTTCTCGTCATTGTTCTCAGACTATTTTGCAAACTAGTTAGTGGACTTCGAGAGGTGTTACTTGAAAATGGAAAGCAAGGCTTGTGAATCAATGACTTTATTCCAGGCCAATAAAGGTACTCTGTCGAAGGCCAATCTTCATTCAATTTTCTTATCCACAACTGCACGACAGTTTAAAAGAAACTTTTTACATAATTTATATTATGAAAAAATATAATCCCATGTAGATAACCTATGCGATCTTACTGCTATCATTGGCTCTATTTTGTTTTTTAATTTCAATTAGTTCTATTATTGATCCCCGTTTGTAACTTTTTTTTTGTCTGAAGAATTTTACATTATCGTAACTGAATTGAAAGTCATTTGTAAGAAAATTGCCAAAAAATTGTTTTTAAATATAAAAAATCAATACACATTTCTAAAGTTAATGTTATTTCGTTGTATATAAATGACATATGTATGTTATAATATTATTTTGTACAGCAATGCAATGTACGAAGAACTTAACGATTAACACGTAAAGCAGAGAAATGTAACTCATAAATTCTTAAGTTATTATTCACATATCTCAAAGAGAAAGAAATTGAAGAAATGACAAAAAATGTGGTCTTACTAAATAATTTGATATTGATCGTAATTATATTAAGTATATATTAACTATTTAATCTATTTTGATAGTTATTAAATACGCAAACATTCTCATAAGGATAACTCCTCCTCAACCACCTATAACATCTTGCTTATAATTTAGCTTTGTATGTATGTTTTCTTATTTAAATTCATGTATATTCTTGCAATTATTATGTTTTTCTCATTTTTAGGTACTAATCTTTATTTTATGAATAATAAAATCAAAATTTTAGAACACCGGTAATAAATGGTTTTGGCTACATATTGTATGTACTAACCATACAATATCATTATATTCTTAGAATTTAATGACACTGATCTACAAACTGTAAGTATTAACTTCTTTCAACTTAAATATATTTGAATTTATTGTCTGTATACTTTGTATATACGTATTTTTTCACCAATCTTTTTCTACATATTATGCATTTAATACAATTTAATTACTTTCCAAAATTAATAAGTCAAAATGTTCCTTTAATAGCATGCTCTGAACTAATAAATTAAATGTGTTATATATTTACTTTGATGTCATAATTAAAATCTTAACGTTTGTTACAGACTGACTCCACTTTGCTACAGCGATTGAATTGAGACAATATATATATATATATATATATATATATATATATATATGTATGTAGGATCGTCCTTTACTTATCCATTCATCTTAATGTTTTCACGGGTACCATATGAATCGTTGACATTTCACGTATCCTACCGTATCTTGTCAGTCCTTAGGATTGTTTTTGGTTCTCGTTCGGCTTGAAGCAAACTTGTTTCAAGTCAGAGAATAAGACGAGTGGGATATCATTGAAACATCACTAGAACAGTCACTGGAATTGTCCTTCTAAGGACTGACAATACTAAACTATTGTACTATGCTATTGATATATGTTTATATCAAACTAATAGGTCCTTCAATAGGATTAGTGACTTTAGACTCCATAGTATGTGTAAATTTACAATACTATCACAAGCAAGCATGTTATAACATATTCAATATTTATCAATTTAATATACGTATCTAAATAGTCATACTTGTGTACTTATTTGGTTAAAGCAGATGAAACGAGTATTTAGTTTTAATTTTAATTACTATTTTTTTTTGATAAGGCGACATTTTTTTTATATTAGAGATGGGCTTAGTAGTTCTATCTAGTGAAGTAGCTGCCAGAAAATTTATTTTATTTTAGGTACTAAAATAAATAAGTGCTATGTTATAATCAGGCATGCATACGTAAATGCAGGAACACCAAAGTTTTTCAGGAACACTTAAGGAGTGCTATACTGGTTGTTACAATTATAATTTGAAATATCCAAGGCACTTTTCAGTCACACTGGAATTTATACAGCGGTATTTATGAAATGCCAACCCGCTTCTGGAACTGAAAGCGATAAATATTATCTTGCGAAAAAAAGTACTTATGTTAATAAATATCAAGTTTTAAAAGATAAATCTGTATACACATATATTTGCTTCATTGATTATTTTAATCAATGAAGCAAGTCATTCATTTTGAATGACTCATTCCTATTTTTATCAGCAAAACTAAAGGATGAATTCATTCTTTTTATTTATGACACAAAATAAAACAAAAACTTATCTGTGTCTTTATATTATTACTTAACTTGTATCTATAACCTAACTGTTCACAAGAAAAAAATATTGTAATGGTATAAAGATATTGTATATATTATGAAATTTCTATATTATTTATGACAAAAAATAGAAATATAACTACCATAAATACTAACAAAATCAAAATTTAATATTCTACTAAATACAGTATTATGTACCAAATTTAGGAATATAAACAGCATAGTAGTTTTTTTTTCTAAAATCACTTGCACTTTTTCTGCAATATATGTCCTTCCAAAAACCAGTTTTCTCTAAAATTTGAAACTCTGTAAAAAACTCTAAGTCGACAAATTTCATCACAATACTTATTACTATGTATGTACATATGAGAAAGTAAAAGCTCTAAAATAATCGTTTCTATGAGTGAAAAGTTTGTGAAAGTTTAAGTATACATATTTGCTGAGTGTATAAATAAAAATATGTAATTTCACAGGTTTAAATTTAACTTAAACCTAAAAACGTTTCTTATGAGAGTATTTAAATCATTCTAAAATACTAATGCGTAGTCTTGTATATAATACATGTATGTATTTATATCTAAACAAATTAATATTTTATCAAAATTGCACCTTAATTTCTAATCAAAAGTAAATTTTAGGTGTAGAATACGTGAAGTGAAGTTGCGTGTGATACGTAACTTAATTTGTTTTCACTGGACAAATTAATATTTTAGTAAAATTCTAGAATTTTCGTATCTTACATCAAAATTTCTATAAAAGGACTCACAGGAATATTACGTATATAAAATTTTGTAAGTAAAATTATACAGTAAAGATTGGGTAACTGTCAAAATTTTGTAAGGTAAAAATTACAGAATTCTATTAAAAGTAAATTTCAGGTACGGAGTAATTACATGTGCATTTGTTTGTATTGTCTATGTAAGGTAACTCGCTTCAATTTACATGTAACCTTTTATTTTTAATATTACCCGTATATCAGTCGTTAATGTTAAATTTAACATAATATAGAATATGAAGAAATGTATAGGAAAATCATAAAGAATTGTTATAAAATATTAGAAATAAATGTATTTTTAAAGTTCAGATTATTCCGTTGTGTACATATGTTTTAATAGTTTTTTAAAGCATTGAAATTTCCATACTTAATAGTCATTATGGTTTGCAATTAACACATATTAAAGTAGGGATATATGACGCATAGGTTTCTTATATTGTAAGTTATAATAATTATGAAGAATACAATGTAGAAGGAACTGATCGAAAAGTTAAAAGTTTTATTTTATTAAATAACTTTTATATAAGCCGATTTTAAAGATATTTATTATAATTATTTAAGAAAAAAGCGGCTAAGGAAAAAAAAAGAAAAATAGACAAAAAATATATTTAATAGGTGACAAATTAGTACAAATTAGCTTAAATATATTAGAAAACTATAAAATGAGTAAAAGTGTAAATAGCTGGATAATAGAGTTAGTAAAAATATAAAGGATATCTTAGATGTTGAACTAAATTTGAACTCAGATTTGTTAATGAAAGAATATATTCTGTTAGAAAGTAACAACGACAGGGAAATTAATGGTAATATTTAAAAGTAAGTTCAAAATGATAACGGCCATTTGAGAAAGTGCCGGTTCCAGAATAAGAACATTTCCGATTCGCCAAGCTTATATATAAGTGACCGGGATTATGCGTTATATATATATATATATATATATATATATATATATATATATATATATATATATATACATATATATTATCCCAAATAGTAAGAATGCTTAAATTGCATATCTTGTGTCTTAAATTTAAAAATTATAAATTAGAATCTTGAAAATAAGAAGCAGATAATTCACTAAGTTATAAACATGGGTTTCTAGCTAAGTATGTTAAAAAATCAAAAGCCGCAATTTTTTAATGCCACCGAGTACAACCTAATTAAAACGCCATATATAACTAAAAACTAAATTAAAAAAAATTAACGTAAACGAGATTATTAAGTTAATTATATCACTTTGAATTAAAAATAATATGAGCAGTTTGACGAGAGAAACTGCGATGAAACACACAGGACCATTTATACCATCATTCTTGAAATATTTTAATTGGTTAAATACATAGGTGTTTATACTGTAGCCTTATTTAAGTGCTAATAACAAAGAAACCTTGTTAGATGTCAAAATTCATGTACGCAATACCATACTATAGAGGCCAATGTACCTATCCTTTCAAATAAGATTTCGATTTAAGAATACTTTAACGTTTGAATAAAAATAATGCTTGAAGGTAAATGACACATTTTATTTAAAATAATCATAAAATGTTATGCTAGAACAAATAAGACAAATTTTCTGATTTTGTTTTCTATCTATAATTTTTTAAATAGTGTTTTGAGTGTAAATTATTATTATTCAACTGATAACACTTACATTTCCATGCCATTTATGTCATACGACTAAGCTACCGCTTAATTGCACTTGTATATCGGGGAATGTACATTTGAGCTGATCATTTTGCTTAGCTGCCTAGGTTTCGTGTTTCTACCATTCAAATTTCCACTCTCGTATTGATGTTTAAAATACATTTTGAAGCGTTATGACTTCTTCCGTTCACATTTTCAATGTTATTATGAAGGGTGTTTTAGTGTTCAGGTAATATCGGTAAAACACAAAATTTTTTCTAAAAATGTTATTATATTATGTTTTCATACCAATACCCAATGCATGTCGGGTCGAAAAATCACCAGTGATGGAGGTTTTTAAACACCGAATACAAGGCTGCTCCGTTAAAGATTCATGGTCTACTGCGATCTTTTCGAATATCTTTTGGTCCTTATAGAGTACGTTCTCTAACATTTTTCTTTTAATTAGAAACCTCAAAGGTTGATTTTTCAAAACACAATTTTATTTCAGGATATTCATCTTCTATTTGTAGGAACCGCGTTCTTGCCAATCTCTTATGTTGATATAAAACATGGATCGCGGTTTCCTCCTTTACTTGGGAGAATTTACAATATGTTTTTTTCTGTAAAGCTCATATTATCCATATGTTTGCAACGGGGCAGTGTAAACTCAAGGTTTACACTGCCCCGTTACTAGACTCACTGTCGCCATAACAAACTTTCAGTCAATACTCAGTAAGGCTATTGTAGGATATCTAAAGAGTATGACACTATTAAATACTTACATTTTTTAGTTTACTGAAACAATTTCGTTAGCTTAATTCTCTTCTGAAACTGTAGACAATTGCCTGATTCAAATCATTATAATCAATGCATGGAAATATTTAGACCGCTGAGGATGTACTGTAATTTGTACTATTTATGACGTTGCTGTTTTTTATATCTTTTTATTATTGTGAGCTTTCTACCTTTTGTTTGAAACATTTGTCTTTTTGTAAGATATCGATATTGTCAAAATGGCTAATTTCATAGAGAAGCCATTGCCGTACACCGCGAAACCATCTTTCTATCTAGTCTTATCTGGGTTTTGATTACTTATTTAATAGTTTACGCATAATTATTGCTTGTTTCTATATTTTCTATTTTTTTACATTAGAAGAAATCCAAGCTCTCTAAACTTGAAAATATCAAAATAATTAAATTTGGTGCCCCGTTATAAGCAGATCGGCATACTGAGCGTAAGCCCAAGTATATCTTGAATTATTTTAATGTTTTGTGACTGTCGCTGTTAGTGTGATTTCTCCAATGATATTGATTTGGGCTATTACACTATATGGTGTTGTTACTTAAGTTTCTGATCAAATTTTGTGTTTCTGTAGTTCGATTTATCATAAATGTTTTTGTTTATATACTAATTTAGGCTAATGTAATTTTTGAGCTGGTTCATAACATAAGCTTATCTAGGTTTGTTAAAAGTACAGGTTTTAGTACTTGATTTTCATCTTTTCTCCAAAGAGTCCTTTGTTACCTTTTATAATGGTTGTATACTTGAATTTGTCTATAGATCTTTTCTATGTTTATGTGTGAAATCTTAACAGAAGAGAAAATACTTCATCATGTTTTGTTGGTCGACATCCAGAATATTATTGAGTAATGAACCATTGAGCATAAAATATGGTATGACATGATTTTTTTTACTTATGCTGTTTTTATATATCATGTAATATTCTATTGAATGATTGTCTTTACGTCTTTCATGTGACCCAATTTATTCTATACATTCGAAAATTTTTAATATTGTATTTTCTGGTTTTCTGGTTGTTTGAATCTCTTTTCTAAAGAATTGAACTTTTTAATAACGTAGCATAAGATTCTACTAGTATTTTGATAGGTAGTTTGACTATATAATTTTCAGACTAATCTCATGTGTTTTATTCATAATATTGTTAACATGCCATTGTTTCTTTGTAAAATAATTTAAATTGATAGTTCTTTCAACTTCCCAGAACTTCTTGACTTGGTCGTTTAAATTATCTGCAGAAAGAAGACAATCTGAGTAAACAATACTTGAAAGCCAGTTTCTATTTTCTATAGGTTACGTAACTAAATTCCATATTCTGGAGCAAAGCAAATCCTTCTTCTAGCTTATACGTACGAGGCTTAAGAATGTCCAAGAAAATTTCAGCACCAAAAAGAACATTTACTTCGCCTGATATATTGAATAAGGAATTTGCTAAGTTAATGTTGAATCACAGGTTCCACTTTTTGTAGTCAATTTTATTGTTAGTAGAGTGTGATTTTGTTCAGCACTGTAAATTCCAGAATTTTGTTATATCAACTTAGTCTAGGTGAAGTATTCACTTCTTTCGAAGCAAATTTGTGGGGTGATGTTTGAAAACTTTTGCCTTGAGATATCCCCTTAAAAATTGCGGGGATATGAGCTGCTTCTGAAACGTTGTTCTCAAAACTGTCTCGCTCGAGCTGGTGGGCCGTAACACCATCCTGTTATCTCCAAACATTTCCTAGATACATACCACTGTACATTTGTGAGCGAAGCAGTTTGGAAATCTTGAAACTTTCTACACGCAAAACAATCGAGAGGTTTTAAACATCGCCTTATAAACTTGTTTCAGTTAAAGCATTTTATTCGGCAGAAAATAGCTCGTCTTCCTGTGGGCAACTTCAGAAATCTGTTGCATTAGTGTACATAGAACGGTGGCCAACATATTCAAGATATTTTGTTTAAACCTACATGAATTAAAACTTTAAAATATATTCCTTCATGAGTAAAGAATTAAATTTTATCTATCAGTAATACTTCTTTCTTATTCGCACCCTACATTTGATCATATTGTTTTTGTATATCATTTGTATCTAATTTTGTAGATCTGATGTGGTTCGTATATGTGTAACTCTGTATGATATTTATTTCGACAAATTCAACAGACAAATGTTGATTTGCATTGACACTTTAAACATTTAAACATTGTTCGAGCCGTTTACCTTTCACTAGCAGCCTCTTTCAGAAATTTATGACGCTTATTTAACTGATGTTCACCACCATATAAGTTGGTTTATAATCATTCATTGCTTTCAAATGCGTATATATGACTCAATCTTTGACTTTGTACAATTACTGAGTGGTAAGTCTGAAAATTTCCTTGTTCTGCTTGCAATTCAAAATTATTATTACCATATTTTTCTTGATCTGCTACATTTGCTGAACTCACAAAATAGGAAATGAAATAATTACCGTTTTCTAGACTCTGTAGAGAACATTCCAAACATATTGTCTCGAAATTATTCGTAAAATCTCCCACAAAGCACGTTTTATTTAAAAAACAAAACCGAAAATGGAAATACAATTCACGCTGCGTATTAATTACTATCTAATGGCATTCTGTATATGAAACTCGTTTACACATTAATATGTTTACCAAATCTAAATATATCTTACAAATACCCTATTATTTTAATTAATGTATAATATTTAGACTATAAAAATTATATTGTATAATAACATTTAGAAAATTTAATCGATATTTTTAGCTTTTATTATATTGATGTGTATTTACATCTTGAAATCATATATATATATATATATATATATATATATATGTGTGTGTATATTCGTGTTTAGTTCCTAAGCAAGTAAAAACTATACAGCAATTAGAAGTATTCGTTAGAAAAGGAAAAGGAAATTGTAGGGTAATAATGGACAGAAACTCTAATTATAGAAATAAAGACACATTCACTGTGTATGTACGGATATATACATACATACATATACAAACAAAACACATATGTAAACTACATATGTGTACATATACATTAAATGAATGCCAACAACCAGAGAATAATTTATAAAGACAAAGGAAGATAATAAGTTTTGTAGAGGAGTGTACTCGTGAGTAATTTGTTGGCTATTCTGAAAGGTTTGCTTAACCCAAGATTAAAACTAACTGATAATTACATAATAACCACGTTCGAATAGCTAGCAACTGTTGTGGGATCATTAATAATGAAGAGAGAGATCGTTTAGTAATTTATTTGTTTAATTACTGATCCATAACAATTAAAAAGCTTAAGCTCTATATGTATATATGTAAGTACATATGTATTTACCTGTATATGTATACATGTGCGCGTATGCTTGTGCGCGTATGCTTGTGCGCGTATTGTGTATATGTATAAAGATTGACCATTTTAGAATGTTGTTTCTTTCTGATTCTTGTAATAATCCTGTTCGCTTAAATACACACTGCATCTATAGTAAATCATAAGTACCACTCTTAATTGAAAGTATGAGAGAATCTCGATTTACAACGAAATGAAATACTAAAAGACTTTTAAATATTCTTTTTTTAATTAAATATAAACAATGTAAAATAGATTTGCAATAATTCTTAAGTCATATTATTTGTATTTGTCATTTATATTCCAAGTGTAGACATATATAAATATTTTAAATGAAAATCTACATATAATTATACGCAAAATAATAGCTGTGGAAAAAGTATATTACATGTGTATATTCACTTGAATTCAAATAAAATGAGAAAACTCAATTCGAATTAAATTTTTTCGAAATTTTCTTAAAAACGGCAAAACTAATCGATGAAGTAGTTTGGAAACTTACTCAAAATATTCAAATATAGCTTGACATATAATTGAAAGCTGTTTAATCATATTCAAGTAGATAATTGTGATGGAGCCTGTGGTTGATTAACTTAATCACTGAAGGTTGATATATAACCCCTTTCCATATTAATTCTCCTATTCTGTATACGTATTCCGACAACTAAGTTGTCATCATCAGCAGGTCATTAAACGGTGTCGCACCTAGAAAACTACGGCAAAATACCTGTACGAAAACAAATTCCGCACACGAACCGTATCGCTGATAGTCAAAACGCACACTGTGATAATCAAGTAAATGATTATAAAAAATGCAAGTTACGTTAACAATGAAAAAATAGCATCAAAGATTAAAAGGAAATTTAATAAGGCAACTAAAGTCCTATAAATATTTCTGTTTAATTTTAAGAACCAATTCAAAACTACCTAAGGGGTTTATTGAGCACTAAAGCAGGCGAGCCTGCGTTATGGTAAGTGACTAGGAAAGTGAAAATATCGTCAGTCTCTAGATATACATAAATATTTAAATGTATGTTCTCGTGAAGAATAGATGAAAACTCTTAGTTTCCAGGTTTCTTTCGCGTAGTAGTTCTTTGGTTCTGATACGAAGCGTTATCTACTCGACGTTTCAAAGCTGTCGTTGATATTCTTTTCTTGAGCGAGTTTTGATCGGTCTGCCTTGTAACAAAATGTTGTGCTAGAGATGAGTCGAACTCTCGTTTTTGTATCGATAATTTATGTTCTTCTCTTCTGACAGGAGAATTAGTGTTAGAAGAGAAGAACATAGATTACCAATAGTGACAAGCTCCATCCTACAGTCTTCGAAAGCAAGATAAAACATCACATTCGTCTGTACAACGTAGTCTGATCAACACCCGCTCTAGAAGAAGATGCCAGCGAGAGCATTGAAACTCGAGTAGATAACGGTTCGTATCAGCACCAAAAAATGACTACGCCAAAGACACCCGGAAAGCAAGATTTTACATATACACATACATGCACATATGTGTGTGCGTGCGTATATATACTTTCCGAAATTATTCATGTCAAACAAAAACAAGCCCTGAACAAGGTTTTTCAAATAACTTCGTCAACTAAAAATTTTAGATTAACAAAGGTAGGAGAGTATTTTTGAACAAAATGAATCCTAAAGAACCTATGGATTGGGGGCCCATAACTTCGTAAAGTTATACAAGAAACGTCAAAAACTATCAAAAACTTACTCTAATGGAATTAATTTACAAAAAGAAACATGCTTCGCAGTAAGTAATGGAGCGTAAATGTAAGAAGGGGGCCTAGCATATATTAACGAAAAGAAACCGGTTTGGTCATAAACACCGTTGATACACTGATTCATCGAACACAATTTAAATCTCTCAATTGACCGCAAATTTGATATCATTGATATCAAATTTCGTCATATAATGAGAGTGAAGGTACATTTTATTCAGGAAAAAATTCAAATATAGTCAGGTGTTTTCAGTTAATACACTTAAGTGTTGGGTTAGTGAGAGAATATACTATTGAGATATGAGGAACTTCCCGCGTGTTTGATTCAGTCCACGTTTCAGTAAGATCTCATTGGTCTACATCTAGAGTTGGATGGCGTTCTACATGTAAATGGGTATTTTTTTTTGTGGTATGGTTTAGTTCGTTGTTAAGCATATAAATATAGCGAATTGAGATTTCTCTTTAGCACAGGGTAAATTGAACCATTTAATACAATATTTTTAAACACGAATCCACATTCATAACTTCTTAGATTTTATAGGTAGGTCCTACATTATTATTAAAGAAATATCTTCTAACATTTAGTTTTTATCTCCGTGTTTCGTTATTTTGGTTACATTGTTTGACAATACATTATGTCATTTAAAAGACAAACGATCTTTGTTTTCGTTTACAAAAGTTAGTCCTTTTCTAGTTCAGTTTCTTAAAAGCTGGTGTTTAAAGTCCTGCTTTTTGTTTGATTTACAGTTTTACTCTTATTTGTCACCTTTCAGATATTCAAAATCATCTTCGTTGAACAGTAAAGAACATCTTAGTAACTTCTATAATTCTGTAATTCGTATAGATAATAATTATGATGTAGGTTATTTGTATGGGACCGCTGCGGCCCATTTTAAATAAATGTGTATAGTAATAATATCACAATATTTTACTTACATTACTTACCTAAAGAACTAATATAGAACCTATGTACATTACATATATTCAGTGACCACTATTCAAATTTAGATTTAAAGTATAACTCTGCTATGTGAACATTAGAATAGAATTTATAGTATACCGCTATTGTTTAGAAAATTATATTTGACCGTATGGTCGCGATGGTGTAATGATTGTAATGAATCTATGAATTTGAAATTCTAAACGATTTGAAAGTTCATTTCTTGTGCTCTATTTCTGTCTAGAGCACCGCCTTTTTTGTGTGAAATTGGTACCATGCATTGAAATCATATAGGCAATACAAACAGATTTTTCTGTATATATATATGAACATACACATGTAAATTTAAAAGAGCGGAAGCGTAGAAGTTTCCCAATATCTAATGTCGTTTGGTTGTGTTCAATATATCGAGACATCCGTTCCAATAGAGTAAAAATATTATCAACTAGCTCCAAGTACTTAATAAGAGAACGATAAAAATAATTAGTCAACTAATCGAAGCGTTAAATTCTAAAAAATATAAAAGGAATGTAAGCGTAGAAGAAGATAGGTGGAAAATACTCTCATCGAGAAGAGCATGCCAAAAAAACAGTGGAAAAGTTCAAAAAGAAACCATTTCACATAGAAAAACATGATGAAAATAATTTTGGAAAGAAAGCGCGAGATTGATAATTTAATATTTACTATATTTATTTTATTTATTTAATTAAACGTTATCATACCCTTAGTTGTTGGGGTATTTATCATATTACATTCTTAATTATTTCTAATTTACCTCTTCCAGACTTCCTGTCTTACGTTATTATATCTATTTCCCTCCAACTAATTCCTCTGGATCCATTTATCTGTCTTTGCTGTCGTCCTACGCTGTTCTTTCCTGGTATTTTTACTTCGAACACTTCCCTGGCAATTTTGTCTTCCTCCATTCTATATATGTGTCCTAGTCAACTCATTTGTTTTTCTATACTAGAGCCCAGTGTAAATCGTAGCACCACAAGCCCGTACTGCTTACCTTAATAAAATTATATAAAAGACGATTCTTTGCTACTCCTATGGAGGATAACCAGTGAATTCGAAGAGTAGTGGATTCCTGTACGAAAGTTCATAAGGGGCGCCATTGCATTAATCCCTAGAAGCATCCCTTCTAATACTGAATCACATGGATTCTCTAATACGTGCCAATGGCCAAACAATAAAAGTTGGGCAATATGAAAATAAAATAAAACGCTAGGGTGAAGTGGGAAGAAAACTTGTAATTAATTGTTAATACCAGCTAATTGTTAATAACATATGAAAGATTCTGGTATTTGAGATCTAAAGTTATGTGTGTAAACACCAACCAATTGATAATATTAAATGAATGCTACTGATATTTCCGATCCAAAGTTATTGGTATCACTATCAGCTAATTGTTACTAGCAAAATAATTAGTAACAAAACAAGGCTAATCTTGTAGGTAAATCCCTAATAATTCTAAGCTAATTGGTGTCGAAAAATCTTAAATTATAATTTCTTTACTGATAAACAATGTGTTGGACTAGATACGTATACATCTTACAAGATATTACATTAACGTTATATTTTTTTTGGTTGAAGGCCCATTTGCTGAAAACAACAGATAACAGACGAACTACTACTAATGTCTCTGATCTTTACTTTGACGATATGATACGTTATCTTTAATTATACTTGATTACTGATGAAAATAAAAATTTATAGCTACTGAAATGTACAGATTGCAATTAACACTTAAATTCTCTACCTTGTCAACTAGTCAATAAAAATAATTGTACTTAATAATTCTACCTCAGTTAGCACTGAAGGGTTGTAAAGAAATTTTTCTTATGAGCGTAGCATAAGGTGGCATCAACCGATCTCATACATATGGTTTTCGACCTGGATATTTCACATGTAAGCTAACCCAATGTTAACGAAATTAAATTTAGGTATAGCGAGATCCGACAATCGTCGAAGGAAGAAGCGTTTTCCCTGTGCTTAACCTAAAGTACACCAAGAAGAAAGACGCCTACAAACACGTGTATACACTAAGACAACTCATTCGGAAATGTCGAATATTCCTTTAGCTTAACCATAAGCTCAGGAACAAGACACACAATAAAGTGTTTCCATGTATTCCTTTTTTAAAAGACAATTAGTCAAATCCAACGGAAAGGTAACTTAAGTTTGTAAATAAGTAACAACCACATGGAATTCTCTAATTAACACATAATTAAGAAAATAGCAACGGCGGGGAGAACCATCATTACCTTAACTTCGTAAGAAACCAGACTAACTGTATTACTAACGAAATGGCCTTAGTGATATCCCATAGGAAAAATAAAAATAACTTAAGTCAATTTTAATTAATTAATTATAAAACAAAGGGCCGCTGGCGTTAGAAAGTCGACAGAAGGATCGCAATAGGTCAAATTAAATATGGCAGAAATTGTGCTTTTATAAATTCCGATGAATCAATTTATCATTGGAAAAATGAACAAACAGTTCACAAAAGGTATTAAATTACTATGTACAATGAGATTCACTAATTTGGGACGGGGTTAAAATAAGTTTGTAACACCGTATGCCAAGAATGATCTTACAACATTTTGTATATGTGGATTTTGATCTCTTTAGGAACTTCTCTTTTACCAAAGAACGTGCTTTTCAATATTTTATACAATTCTCTATATCTAGGAATTTTTAACCTTTTCTAGTAATTGGCTCTCCACACGCATTTTGTGTTCTTTTGCACTGTCATCGTCTTAGATTTTCTTATATTCATTTCTAGGTTTTTTGGTTTTAGTCCTTCTTGGTATTAATTTAAATTCTTTACAGGTTTTTCTCTGCATCTGCGACGATTATCATATCACCCGCAAATAGCATATCTAGTATTTATATTAGTTTCATCCTCCGGTATTCTATGCATACTTTTATTATATATTACTATATTAAGTGTTCTTTTTGAATTGTTTGAATTTTTTCCTCTCTATTGGTCCCTCTCCTTCCGACGTTCATTCCTTATCCTCTACTCCAGACCAAAACACTTCCTCTATTTCATTCCCTTCTTTTTAGTTTCTGTTATTTCTGGGTAGTTTAGTTTTGTGTTTTCATCTTTTACACCAGTTTATCTTCATTACCGTTTAGAGCCGTGACGTTTCAAGTTCCTATTTTTATCGTTTCCTTCGTCCTTTTGGCACCAGCATATGCCTCTGTCAAAGAACCACCATCCATTACTATCCTTTGGGTTAATTTCCTTGATTTTTGTTCCTCCTATCTGTTTTCTATCTATTTTCTATAAGATTTGTTTTTGGTTACTTCCTTTTTGTATAATATTTATAACAATTTATGGCACATTAGAAGGACTGGAATTAACTATCTCCGTGATCTAATTGTTGGGACACATTCCCGGAGAGAATGAGATCATGTGTTCGAGTTGCGCGGGGGAACGGAAATTTTTAAAAAATTTTCCGCATTGCATATACGATGTATAAGCGATTAAATTTAGAATTTTTCAGTTTAGCATCGTAAAAGCGCATTATTATATGCAATTAGTAACCTACCGTGGGTTTTCATTAAATAACTGTTTCCATAATGCAACTTATGGCATATTAAAAGGACTCGAATTAACTGTCTCCGTGGTCTAATGGTTAGGGCACATTCCCGGAGAAAACGAGATTGTGTGTTTGAGTCCCGCGCTCAGAAATTTTTGAAAATTCTATTTGCGCTCCTTTGCCCTCATTCTTCTCTTTCTCTCCTATTTATTTCCGTTTTTTCTGTTTCTTGTTCGTCTCGAGTCATTTTATTATTTATATAAATCCTTTCTTTTAGTTGTCTCAGCTTATTTTTATTCTGCATCACTACCCCTTTCTCTCCTGTATTTTCTAATTCAATCATGTGTACTGTCTCCCCTATTTTTTGCCATTTCTATTTTTACTTATCATACTACCCTTTATAAAATTTGTCAATTCTATTTTCGAGTTTATCTTCCGATATCATTTTTATTCCAGATATTGCGATGTTTTTCCTTGTGTTCCTTCTCTCCAATGTATTCATTATCATCTCCATCGACTTCGTTTTTCTCTAATTTTTTCATTTGTTCCTTCAGTATTTAGTTTTTCCTTCCTAGGTAGTTTAGTTCCTTTCTACATTTCGTTTTATCTCTTTTACATTTTTCATTAATTCTTTCATCTCTTTTTGCATCTTTCATTAATTCTTTCATCATGACGACTAGTATGTCTCCCTCATCTTTTCCTTTTTGTAGTATTCTTATCATTTTTTTTAAATATTTTAACTGCTTCTTTCTTTTTTCTTGCTCTATTCTTTCTTGTATCCTTTGATGTGAAACCGTCGCTATCCATAGATTTCTCTATTTTCTATTTACGTTTTATTTTTTTATAGTTCAAGCGGTTCGACCGTTTCCCACCTGCTATACAGTTTTCATCTGTTTGATTAAAAAAACCGCGAAAAATCTCAGAATTGCCAGTCGTTTGTTTATTACCTCCATAATCACTAACGCTATCAATTTTATTAAATTCAACTTCGCTTACTTGTTCATTTGATATTCTCACTTCCGTCTATCCACGCCCAGTTGGTAATTCCTCAAAATATGGGGTTACAATACTTACGGAGCAAAGATCAAACGGGTCCGCATGTAGGAAACGCATACTCAATCATACAATATTTATTTTGTTTCTGTTTAAATGGTATTTCGATTCTATTAGGCAGTATAAAACTGTGATTTCGTTTTATTAAGATTTCTTTTTTAAGTTCTTTTTTCGTCTTTTGATTTTTAAGAGGTTCTCATTTTTCTGCAGACAAATTGGGCTTTGCTTATTTTTTTTGTTACTGTAGAAATACTGTTCTTTATTTTTTGTTGATATTGTAATATATATATATATATATATATATATATATATATATATATATATGTAAGACAGGGATTTAGACCTTAGTGACCCACGGCTTTTGGGTCCAGACTTTTATTTCTTCTATAGTTCTAACGATTTTACTCAGTTTTAGTTAATTCAAAGCGACTTCTTTATTTATTCTTTATTATTTATTCCAATTCTCTTCAAGTTATTCTTCGCTGGATCCATTCCGCATCTGTTTTTAAGGTTCTCTTCTTTCTCCTCCTCCTATTTGCCTCTACTTGCTTTGGGACTCGTTTTTTTCTCATCCTTATTACGTATTCTAACTGTCCAACCCCTTGGGCTCTAATATTGTTGGCTTATAACAGTTTTGTTTAATGTCTTTATTCATTCTCCTTGTTAGTATACCTTCTTCATTTCATTTATCTTTTTCGGTATCTTTCTTTCAAATCGTTCCAACTTATTTTCTGTTTGTACATTATCTACAGTTCACTTCCATATAAAACTATTGGTCTGATTATCGAGTCATACATTCTCATTCTTGCTGCTCAAGATACATTCTTGGATTTCAGTATTCACCGGGCTAGCTGCTGCACCTAGTTCTTCTTTATTTTTCTCAGTCAAGGTAACGCACAAACATTCAAAATTGTCCAAAATTTCGATGGAATAATATTGTCATTCTAAACTCTTGATATTATGTTCTTCAAGCTTATCTCTCCTCTTCCCTTTAAAATAACATCTTTCATCTTCTCTTGTTTAATATGTAGCCCACTTCTTTTTTCGTTTTGTTTCAGATATAGCTATGTGGTCATAACACCTTTATTACATTATTCGGTATTATTCGGTATTTTTATCCATACCGTATGCAAGTCTGATCGCATATTATCTTTCGTACGTTTTCTTTACAAATTTTTAATACGCCGGGATGTTGGAAAAAGATCTCGACACGACATTCACTTTCAGACCTGCATCGTGAAAGGGTGATATTCAGAAATATTCTCTTTTAATGTAGGGAAAAATTTAATATTTCTATCAAATGAATGTAATCCCCTTGCTCTTTTTAGGGAATTATACGATTACATTATTTTTAATATTGTTTTCATGAGTAATTTATATTTATTGGGAAGAAAAAGAAAGAAAGAAAACCATCGTAAGATAAGAACTTTTTTCTCACTTACTTTTATCTACGAATATTAATTTCTGTCGTATTTCTTCTTCTGGCAATTAAAGTAATTTTATATTCCTATATCAAATGCTATAAGGATTTTCGCAAGTGAGGAAAAGACAGAAAGCTACCGCCGATCCATAACAACCTTCTGTAATTGCAAGGTATTGAGTTTAGGCCACTATTGTGACGTCTCCTTTTTTCTCTCTACGTGTCAAGTGTACTAAAAATATATTCTAGTTGTCTATTCTATTAATAAAGTCAGTAAGTAAGTTTCTTTTCAAGTACAACTTGGTAACTTCCGGTCGTTTATTAATTAAGTAAGTAATTTTAGTTTTGAGATCAATTTAGTGAATTCAAGTTAGTAAAGTAATTTTTTTATCAATCTAGAAAATTCAGTCATTTACTTTGTATTACAATTTTATAGTCAAATTGTTCTACATCGATCTCAGTTTTTATTATTAGAAAAGTTCTAGTGTATAGCGCGTATACTTTTTTGTACAGCCATTTGGCTTAAGTAAAGTTACTTCCATAATTCGTGAAGTAAAAAAAAGTGAAACATTTATTATTACCGATCAACATTTTTACGTTAGATATTTTTCTGGTCCAACTATTTTAAAAATTAATAATTTAATGTTGTACAGTTTGGCAAAATTTTGATTAAGCTTTATTTAATTGAATGTTATTTTTGTTGTGATCCTAATATACGTATTTCTGATGTTAAATTTTATGTTGAGAATTACATGTATACATTTTTAAATTCCTGTCTTGTCTCTGACTGTCGATAATAATTATAGAGTATTAATCAACAATGATTAGCTTGGCTTGTTTCAAGTATTTACTAGCGCATTAAATGCATTAGTATTACGCGGTTATACAATTTTATCAATGAATATTTTTTCTTGTTTTACAATCAGCTCATCGAGACAATAGGTCCGTTTTATTTGCCTGTCCTTTTATTTATATTGTTATTTAGGCCTGTACTCTCCTTTATCACTTGTAATTTGGATTATGACTTGTTTTGCCAAACATCTACCGGTTCAGTACTAGATGGTGTTTGGGAATTCTTTAATTCTATGACGTTTCTATAACATTTTCATTAATTTTTTTGTCGTTCTAATCCCTGAATAGTTAAAATCCTGGTGGAATTCTCAAACATGCAACAGGTTCAGAAGGGGTAGTAACCTTCTCTTGGATTATACTCGTATTTATACTATTTTTTGTATTGGATGATTTCGCAAATCTCCATCTTCTCCGTTTCTTCCTTCAAACTCGTTATTAGCGTCACACCGTCAACATATACGATGCATTCATATTTATGCTGATCTAATAGTCCATGTGGTCTCTTATAACAATCACCAGAATTAGATTAAACAAAGTTGTCGATAAGGGTTTTCCTTGTGTCTAATACTTTCTATTGGAAAACTTTCTAAGTTTTCCATCTGATTCTACTTTACTTCTTGTATGTTGCAGTGTTATTTCTACTAACGCATTAACTTATTGGGAAATCTTAGTCTCACTTGTCCTGTATTTTTTATTTGTTAGGTAACTCCTCAAAGTACTTTACTTAAAGTTTTAATTTACCTTCTGTATCTCTTATTGACCTTTCTTTCTTATTTTTGTAATATCCTACCTTTAAGGTAATTTTGCAGGTGCCTGTGGTTGGTTAACCTAAACATTAGGGTCAAATTAATTTGATAACTATAAACTAATATAAATTTGATTGAATTCAAATCCAGGCCTATTCTTTTTACTATTACAATTGAGAAAAGTACTCTTTCCTACAATTTGCTTTTCATTTTTTCTTTTACATTATGTAAAAAATTTCAGGTCGGTCATCCCGTTAGCGTTTGCAGTTATCTTATCTTATTTTATATTATATGCCATATAGTTCCGTTATGTTATTACAGAACAAGGTGTTTTTCAAAATAAAATATCAGAGAGTTACATAATATAAAATTTAGAGAGAAGTACGAAAATAGCAAAAAGACAAAGCTATAGACAGCAAACTTAAAGAAAAGCGAAAATTAAGCATTTAATTAACAAACTAGAAGTACTGAGAGAAGTTAATTTAAATAAAAAATTAGAAATTTTTAATTTTCAAGAGAAATGCTAAAAGAGAAACGAAAAAATAGGATAATCACTTAAAGTCACATTAGTTTTCGTATTCTGCATACGTGTTTCGACAACTAAGTTGTCTTCATCAGCAGATAATTAAACAAAACTATATATCGACCTTAAGTGATTATACTATCGTTTCGTTTCTTGGAAATTTAAAAAATGGAAATGTAAAATTGAAACGAAAAGTTGAGAAAATTGAAAAATGGTAGATAAACTAGAAAAAACAGAGATGTAGCAATGTGGTTATACAAGGATTACATGTACAAGTGGGTTGAACGCACTAAGGAAATGGATAGATGAATTCCTTAATAAAACTTTAAAGAGAAAAGTAGATATGAAAATAAATGATAAAGTGTGTCGAATTATGTAATAATAAGGCTTCTTTAACTCTTGTCATTTCCAAATATTTGATATTTATCACAAAGCAAAAAATATTGTGACACTATGCTATCTAGCTTAAATTTAAAGCAGTTTGCAAAGATTTGTTTTAATGTTAGAAAAAAATACATTTAAAACATTAACAACTATATACTAACATACAAATGTACAAACTTAAGTGGTTTATGGCTTTGTAAATATATTCTTATGTCCATTGTTTCTCTAAGAAATATTTGAAGATTTACTTTTACGTAGTGTTTCTGATTCTTATTTTATTTTCTGAATAGTTTTGATAGAACAGTCATGGGTGTGTATGTTAAGTGTTATTCATGTAATTGATTTTTATTTTATGTAAAGTGACCAATTGTAAGGAGTCGTTTCGAGAGAGTAGGATATTTTATTACGTATCGAGTTACTCGTTGCCTTGTTCTCTCTTTTGTTGAACACACATATCGTTCAATATTATAAATTAACCTATCACACGCTACGATTTTATTAATTACCTTCATTTAAAGAAATCTTTTAAACTCACACTCGCTTCCTTTTATTAATATTATTTTATAATAGTCTTGATTGTTCAATTACTTTTTTCTTTATTATTGAAATATTTAACGTTATATAAGGTGTTTATATACTTCGATTAATGATAAAATAAATTTCTTTTTGTTACTTTTACCATACCTTACGCCAATAACACGATCCCATATTTTACGCTGATGTATTGCTAATATAAATGAACCAAGTCTCGTTCATAATCAATCAAAAATTTTTAAAGGAAGTTATAAACGCTTCTCTGACATTAATTTCTTTTGTTTCGGGCAATGATAATTTCACTTCATGCTAAGTATATATATATATATATATATATGTATATATATATTATGTTATATTAATGATAAAGGAACATACTGTAAGAAAAATTATATATTCAAATTCAAATTATGTCTCAAAAATAAAAATTATATATTATTGAAACATCAAACAAGAACAAACTCTATACATGCTAAAGAATATGTCAACTATTGCTAGATTTCATTCTAAACACTTACTTGTAATATATAACAATGAATATATAGACTGATAAATACTGATAAAATACATGTTCTTGGTCCCGATTTAAGAAAAGTCTTATATCTTTAGACAGTATTTAGACATTTACAAGGTATTTACATGTGTGAACTAAATAATTAAGTAAGAGTATTAAAAGCGATGAGATGGTTGTAGATAACAATATCTACCAAATAAAGGATAATAAGGAGTAGGATTATGTTTACAATTGTAAATTGGGATATTTAAAATAAGAAATAGAATATTATATAGACAGAATACTGTGCCTTCAAAAATGATTGAACGTGCCACTTCATTGAATCAGCTTATATAGTTACCGATTGCCGCGAGATATTATTGAACTATTCTGGTCAGAACTATGCCTAACTTCACTGTATTTGTATCCGTCACTTGCACACCTGTTTAGTCCGTTTTTAACAAATTATTCAACAACAGTTCTTGTAAGAACTCCCAATTGTTTTATTTTAAGTTTGAACGATCAATTGACCAACATGCCTTTCTCATTAGAAGAAAATAAGTTTATTTTGTAAGCATATTATCGCAAGTGCAAACCAGGATGAAAATCAAATTTGGAAGTATTCACCTCGGTCTTATGCAGATCAGTTTGAGGAAGAATTTCCATGACATGAAGCTGTTAATTTCGAAATATTTTCGCAACATGTTCGAAGAATTGTAAAGCGTTTTGATCAAAGTGGCAACGTTTCTACGGGAAAATCATCAGGACGGCCGACTCTCCTGACTGAAGTAGTTTTGGAAGATATTCGAGAACGAATGGATGTTAGTCCGAAAAAAATCAGTGTCACTACTTTCAGCACAGACAGGTTAGTTTGATCAAATTTTTGTTTATCAAATAAATATGTATCTACTTTATTTAGGTTTATCGGTTGGGACATTTCATGCTGCATTGAAGAAGAAACTACATTTACACCCATACAAAATATCTGTTGTGCAGGAACTATATCCATTAGATTTTAATCGAAGAATTGAGTACTGCACATGGTTTAATGAAGTTTTAAATAATGACGATATTTTAGACAAAACATTTTTCTCTGATGAGGCATGGGTTCACCTTTCAGGATACATAAATTCACAGAATTATAGGACATGGTCAACTGAGAATCCACATAACTTTAAGGAGACAAGTTTGCACCCCATAAAAATAGGAATTTGGGTTGCTATGTCAAGACGTAGATTAATTGGTCCAATATTTTTTAATTATACTATAAACGGTGAACGTTATAGAGAAAATATTTTACAACTATTTATTAATGAACTAGACGATGAGGAATTGCATTATGGTTTTTTTCAACAAGATTCTGCTGCTGCACACTGTGCAGGTGCTACGATAACGTTTTTAAGGGAATTTTATGATAATCGTTTAATAACATTTCCTCCTCGTTCACCTGATTTGACTCCCCTGGATTATTTATTATTTGGACATGTAAAAAACAAAATCCATACGAACAGACTTCATAGTATTGACGATCTGCAACAAGCAATCGAATATGAGATCAGAAATATTACTGTTAAAATGCTTCACAAAGTATTTGATAACATGAAGAAGAGAGCAACTAAATGCATGGAAAACAATGGACAACATTTTGAACAATTCTTATAAATTATATTAAACATTTTTAATAAGCTGTTTGACTTATTGCAATTATTAAACTAACCTAAAACTTCCATTTTTAATCATTTAAGCAAAATAAGCAAATCATTTAAACAGGTTGAAAATTAATAAAATTTGAATAATTAATAACTTCTTTGCAAAACATAACTTCCAAAGAGCTACTAAAATAAATTTTCTGGGTTATTTTTTTCCTGTTATAAATTTGGCTAAGGCTTTTAAGTACTTTATAAACATGTCAGAATTAAGAGTTCGATTTAGGTTACACGCGAGGTGGCATGATCAGTATTGCAACAAGGTTTAATCATTTTGAAGGCACTGTATACTTATATACATATACGTATGTATCAGGTGTACTGGAAAGTCATTACTGGTTTTTCTAATAGATGTCGCTGGACTTATGTATTCAATGTTATGATTTGACACATATGTCATTTTATTCTACTGACATCATTCTTCAAAGCCATATATATATTATATTTTACGAAAGTAACACCATCATAGATTTATACCTCTTGGAAGATATCGAGTTTCATACCTGAAAAAGGCACGCATTACTTTTCTTATTTAATCAAAAGAAAAAAAACCACTGAAAGTCATTGTGTGCCGGTAGAAACTTATAACTACATGTGAGGCGTGGTTTCGACAATTCAAAAGTGATGTTTTCGATGTACAAGGCGAAGAACATTTTGATAGTCTGAAAAAATTTGAAGATGTGAAACTGCAGGGGTTATTGGATGAAGACCCAACCCAAACTCAAAAACTATTAGCAGAAGCGTTAAATGTGGCCCAAGAAACGATTAACGACCGATTAAGAGCCACGGAAAAAATCGAAAAGATAGAAAAATCAATTGAATAACAGACAAATGGAAAATCGGAAAATCGTCTGTGAAATACTTCTTCAAAGGTATGATCGGAAATCATTCCTGTATCGAATAGTAACGGGTGATGAAAAATGGATTTATTTCGAAAACTCTAAGCGCAAAAAATCATGGCTAACACCTAGCGAAGTCGGCCCATCGACTCCAAGGCCAAACTGTTGTGGTCGCAAGCCAATGCTCTGTGTTTGGTGGGACTAAAGTGGCGCGGTGTATTACTAACTGTTGAAACTTAGTAAAACAGTTAATACTGATCGCTACCGAAAATAAATTTTCGATTTGAACCATGCACTGATAGAAAAAAAAGTCCAGAATGGGCCCGAAGGCACGGTAAAGTAATTTTACAGTACGATAACGCGCCGTCTCATACAGCAAAACCGGTCAAGGAAGCGTGGAAAGCACCGACTATCATCTTTTCGCATCAATGGAGCACGCGCTTGCCGAGCAGCACTTCGCCAATTTCGAGGAAGTTAAAAAATGGCTCGATGAATGGTTTTGCTTAAAAGACAAACAATTTTTTTTGGAATGGCATCTATAAATTGCCTGAAAGATGGGCAAAATGTATAGAATTAAATGGACAATACTTTGGATAAATAAATTTTTACATTTTCTTAAAAATTATGTAGTTTTTTTACGAAAAAACTGGTAATGACTTTACGGTACACCTGGTATACATTGACAAAAACAACGTAAAAAGTTCACTTCGTTTAACATATATACTACTGTGGGCAAAAAACAGTAATACTTTTTAATTTAAATTTCGCGAGAAAACCCATTCGTCGAAATATTTTTTTTCTAGGTTGGTATGACTGTCAGTGACATCTGTGCTAAATGTCACACCAAAATAATCATTAGTGTTTAGTATACGCTTGTCTTTTTGAAGTACAAAAAGTGCATTCGGTTATTTTTACAATGAGTGAAATTATTCAACAAAGAAGTTCCATTAAATTTTGTGTACGGAATTAAATTTCTGGTGCCGAAACGTTCAGAATGTTGCAAAAGGCCTTCGGTGATAATTGTTTGTCGCGAGCGAGTGTTTTTGATTGGTACAAATTATTCAAAGAGGGTCAAGAACGCGTTGATGATGAACCACGTCCCGGACGGCCATCAACATCAACTGATAATCAACACGTCAATAGAATCAAGGAATTGGTGCTTGAGAATCGACGATTAACAGTCAGAGACCTTACTGGCATCGTTGGAATATCGGAAGGATCAGTGAAAACCATTTGAGCCTAAGAAAAGTGAAAGCACGATTTGTTCCAAAATCACTCAATTTTTTCGAAAAACAGCGTCGCGTTGACGTCTGTGAAACAATGCTTTCCAGCTATCAAGACAAAATGAAAGGCATCATAACTGGAGATGAGACTTGGATCTACGCTTATGACCCGGAAACAGACGATCAATTGGCCGAATATCGTATCAAAGGTGAGCCGAAGCCCAAAAAACCACGTCAAAGCAAGTCAAAAATCAAGGTTCTGTTGACAGTTTTCTTCGATTATCGAGGTGTGGTGCACTCCGAATTCCTTCCGATTGGCCAAACTGTCAACAAGGAATACTATTTGAGTGTTATGCGTCGTTTGCGCAATGTTATTCGTAAAAAGAGGCCAAAATTATGGGCCGACAACTCTTGGTTTTTGCACCACGATAATGCACCGTCGCATACTGCATTAATTCTTCGTGAGTTTTTCGCCAAATTTTCAACCATATCGAGCCGCAACCTCCGTATTCGCCTGATTTAGCTCCGTGTGACTTCTATCTATTCAGCAAACTCAAACGACCGCTCCGGGGAAACCGTTTTGAGTCAATTGAAGACATTAAACGTGAATCGCTACGCGCATTGAAGGCTATTCCTGAAATTGACTTTAACAACTGTTTCGAGAATTGGAAGAAACGTTGGCACAAGTGTATTTTGGGAACTAGCGGGGATTACTTTGAGGAGGACGAAATAGATTTGGAAGAATAAATTAAGAATTTAAAAATTACGAACAAAGTATATATGATTTCTTTACACTTACCATGATGAAGACCAAGTCAATAAGTCAAACGAAAATTTCTAAAGATATAACTACCGACGATGACAACGACGAAAACTACATTAACGTTCGAAGAAAATCTATTGGAAATTCTTAGATGACAAAGAGAAATTCCTAGAGAGTTCCAATTGGAATTGAAGCATTTTTTATGATTTTAGATGAAAATAAATATGTGGTGTTTTTGAGAGATGTCGCCAGCACGATAGTGATGCAACAGAAGTTATTTTAATAATTTTTAGAAGACTTTTTTAAAAATTTAGAAGTTTAAAGTTCAACGTAGTATGTGATAGTTAATTTGTTGGTTCGTATATCGGATAATCTTGTAAATGATCCTCCGATATTCCTTGGACTGATAGCAGCATGGTAATGGTTTCAACTCGTTAGGGCATAAGTCATGTTCCAGGAGTAGCCCTATGTACTCGTAATACTAAAACATTCTGCTTTATTTTCTATGAATTATTTAAACTCGTGGAAATTCGGGCAACTAGTAACCTCAAACACAGTAGAAAGGAAATAAAGCGGAAATTAAAATTTATTGATTCTATTATTCTACAAAACAATAAGCAAATGATAAATAAATAAATATTTAAGATAGTAATTGCATTCAATAATTTCCTAACAATCTTGATTGAAATGTTTGGACATGTTTCCTTATTTTTCTTTCTAGTTCATTCCATAGATATTCCAACGGAATTTTTATTGGACTAGAAACTGAGATATTATTTTTCATATACAAAAGCAAAAAGTTTTCTAGAATCAATAGCAGTTTTTGGGATTTGCATTATGTTCCAGAATTTCGCTCTAAGTTTCTTTATACATAATTGTCCAAAAACAACATCAGATCATAACGGAACCGTCTGCATGTTTTGCAGTGGGAGCAATGAATTCGAATAGCATATTTTTCATACTTTATTCTACATATAAAAATCCTATCCAAAAAGGTCGAATTTGGGTTCGTTCGTTTTCTCTGGTTTAATTACAATGCATTTCTGTTTATTATTGACATTTTTGTAGATTTACGTAACAGTAACAGTTTTTGTAAAGCGACACGGACATAAATCTTTCCTTCTTTTAAGCGGAGTTTTGTGGTATTTACTGAAAAGAGATTTTGGCGACCACGATTAATTTCTAAAGTAACTTTTGACACAATTAACCGACAATATTTACTTATGTAATAAGCCTTAAGTATACATCAAGCGTTGTGATTTGGAGAGGATCTGGTCGATTATCATCTTCAAAACTGTTTTCGATACTGTATAGACTACTACATAATGCATAGTTTTTTCGCAATGCGCGTTCTGAATACCCTTCCTTGGGTAGTGTAATCACAGATGATTGCTTTTGTATACTTACTGGTCTCCTTTTTAGCATTCTGAAATGTTCTGAAAATTTAACAAATTTTTCCACTTGCACTGCTTATTGCAAGGAGGATAAATAATAACGGAATCATGTCTGATCATATTTAGTATAACACTCTAGCGTCCTTTTCTCCACTATAAGCAATTCCAGATGCTTCTAATGAGGAAACTCCGGATATTTCAGAGCAATAAAAACTCATCGCATTAAAACAAAATGTATGGGATTTCCGGTGTATATTTTTTCTGGATATTATATTTATGTAAAGTACTCAGATAGGAATTCCTAAGTTATTGACCGCATTTTGATTAATATAACATGTCATAGATTTACGGTTTTGTAAATTATGATTGTTGTCCAAACTTCCATGAGCGGTAATGAAAATAATAATTACTGTGTTCTCATTCAATATTATTTTAATGTATATCAACTATAAACTTTCGTACACACCAATTCATTTTCGATGGTTTCCTAGTGTTTTTGAATTAAAATAGATTGGGAGAACTTGAAAGACTGAAAAATCGAGGTACAGCGGAATAATATTCTCCAAGAAATAAAATTAATGTGTTTATATGTTTTGGAAGTCATCGTCGTGACGCATATATATATATATATATATATATATATATATATATATATATATACACACTTTCAATAAAACAGTTAATAAAGTTATCTTAACCAAATAAATAGAATGTTAATTAAATGCATTCCTATCGTCGTAACTGAAAATAACATATTAAAATTTTAAAAAAGGTAAGTAGGCATATACAATGCATTAATTGAATAAATGATTATTAATTCATTTACTCAATTATTATTATTATTATTATTAATTAAATAAGAATTCAAAAGTGTGCTTTATTTATTATAACGTAGTCTTATTTATTATGATGTATGCCTGTTTTTGTGCACTTTGAATAATTTATTTCAATCAGACCTATTAATAGTAAATACACTGAATTCATGATATTAGACTACTCCTATTGATTGAAGGATTTATGTATGACATTTCTAGCTCATTTACTGCTACCAGGGGAGTGCTGAGAATAGTTGTTTTTTAACAAATTCGTTTCTTTCAATATAAATAATATTAAAGTGTAGAGACAATTGCTGCAGTAGATGAACTGCCGACACGTTAGATTACATAAATCCTTCAAATTCTTCAAACAGTATTATATTGTTCGCAATTTCACATCACGATTTTGAAGCTTTAACTAATACAATAGAAACGATATTAAATATACTCAATAGTTGGTTCATATAAAATTTCTTATAACTTAATATCAACAAAATAAAAGGAATAACTTTCAATAAGAAACGTACATGATTTGCATGCGTGTTAGTGTCAGACAAGCTTTTAAAGTAGAAGTTACTATTTTAAATTTATAACTCAAATTTACACGAAGTTTTACTATTGACCGTATCTGGTATGTGTAATATCTTAAAACAAATTAAATAGACGAGCTAAGATGTTAACTAGCTTACTAAATAAAAACATTCTTTATGAAGTTGTGCAGTCAAGTACATTTAAAAAAAATCACATGTACTGCTAACAAAAGAAAAAGTTTTAATAAACTTTCAATTCTAAGCAAGTAATTAACTGTTGTTTTCCATTATATATAATCAAAAATGAATTTATCGTGCATATTCTGAAGGTAGTACATAAATTGACATAAATTTTAATAAAAATGAAGAAATTATAATAGGACTTAAGAAATAACACTCAGTTTATACGATAACAGCAAACAGACACGCCGGTTAAGTCGGTAACACTGCGGAGAGTATGAATACAAATACTTAAAATATACTCAATGACATTAGAAGTGTTACACCTAGAAGGAATAGTTTCCTGGACGTGATTTTTTGGTAATGTGATAAGCTTAAGTCAAGAATGAAACGATCAGATTTCCAAGAAATTTTATTAACATTAATTTGAAAAAAAATCAATAATGTGTTTGGCGACCCCGTAGCTGTAGATACTCCTGTACACGTCTAGGCATCGACAAAATAAGATGGTCGATGTCTGCTTGTGGCACCTCGTTCCAAGCAACTTGAACTTGGTGGATTAACTGTGCCAGAGTTTGTGGAGGATGGTTCAAATTGGTCAGTCTTCTCCCCATTATGTCCCACACATGTTCGATGGGATTTAAATCCGGTGAACGGGGTGGCCACGGCAAAACATTGACGCTAGCTTCTCGTAGAAAGTCCATAGTACGACGAGCAATATGTGGACGCGCGTTGTCTTGCTGAAAAAGGACGTGTGGACGGCCATCTATATAAGGCAATAAAGTGGTTTGTAGGACGTCATCAACGTAACGCGCAGCTGTCATACTGCCCCGAATAAACAGAAGAGGTGATCGGCTTCCATATGCAATAGCCCCCCAAACCATTACTCCAACAGTCCTGTGCACATGCCTCTCAACAGCAAATCCAATATCACGTCGCTCTCCACGACGGCGTCTTACCCTCTGACGGCCGTCATGCATGCCTAGGCAGAATCGCGATTCGTCGCTGAATACGACATTATGCCATTCTGCTTCCCAATGCTGCCGTTCTCTGCACCAGTCCAAACGTCATAGTATTAACAGATAATACTAGCAGCCCTTCGATACCAAAGAGCTAAACAATTTCTATCTGTTTACGTTCGTTTAATCCAAACAAATTTGACTCAGTACAATCACAACAAGTAATTGTACTAACAGGCTTCTACAAGTCGTTCGTATCCAGGAAAGCTCTTGTTATATAACCAACCAAAATGAAGAATGAACTTATTACATCAGACAACGAGACATACATTAAAATGGAAACCACGCTTCGAATCAAAAGTAAGACATATGTATGTATAGTATATACCTCCTCAAACTCGAAAAAGAGACAAGCGCCCTCTGAGCGTGAGAAGATCGTAAGCATACAGTAACACTATCTAAGAAGAAATAAAACGGATTAACTGAAGAGTTGTACGATACTATAGTTATTGAAAGGATAAAATCGTCGTAATATATCATACTCCAGGTAACAACCAATAGTATACAAGGGTTTGAAATTTACTTAAGGTCATTCTTAGTAATTTGGCCACTGAACACGTAACGATCGGCGTTAAATTTAATACAAAGAAATTCATGCAAGGATTTGTGTGTGAATTTTAAATACTTACCATACTATCTATTTTTGAATGAACAATTTGCAAGATATGAACAAAATATTGGACATGTGTGTAAATTTCTGGCGAATGAGTTCAAATCTTTCATAAAAGTATGGAAATGAAGCCAGAGATATTAAAAATGCAATTTATTACATGATTAATGTATTTGTTATAATTTCTCAAATTAATTAAAACGTTCAGTGAAAATTAAAATACTATTTTCTTGTATAGAACGTTAGTACACTTGCGTTTTTAGTTCCTTTAATTACCTTAGGGTGTAATTACAATACGAATGCAAATAACATTTACGAAATGCTAAGAAATTATACGAAAAGAAATATTATATTGAATTATCCATTAGAGATGATTGCATGACTTTTATATTTATTTAGAAGTAAAACCCGTTGGGCATTTATTTGTCTAATCTTGTTCAATCCCAATGCTCTATAGAGATTGTAAACTGTAAACTAAATGTTAATTATAATATTGTTATATAATACAAATATTAGCACTAAATTTACCATTACAGAAAATATATGTATTTATTTTACAATATGTTATAGCATTATTAGTTTTAATAAATTCACGTTGAGCGCGTTTATATTATAATTGCTTATGGTATAATAAATTGATTTTTTTAAAATTTGTTAGAACTGCAGACATAAAACAAATGAAAACAAAAAAACTTGGCTATAGAAACTTGTTTCTATAAGATATGGTTTTTCTTTTTTGTCGATAAAAATCTGTAGAATACTCGTCTCATTTATCTATTTCATATTTTTTCGATGCGACTTGTAGATTTTCGCAGTCGGTGTCCATAGTTTCTTCTCTTCGCTCTCCCAAAGAACATTTTCAGGGCTGCTATTGATTTAATACCCTCTCCATCGTAAGTATGTCATAAGCTTGCTTAAAAAGGACTAAGTAGAACTCTCTACTGAACGTTTTTCTTAAACCTACATATGTATGGTCACTATACAACTACATTTTAATAACTTTTCAACAACTATATACAAATTTATTATAATATTTTGTGTAAAATGTTTACTGAAACGCATCTAATTATATGCGAGGTTTATAGTAGATATAGTAGATTATCCACCCTGAGCAATGGAACTTTCGAAAAAGACTTTCAAAAAGTGAAAAATGATATAAATTTATCAGACGGAAATCTTCAAGGTGATTTAAATATTGCTTAAAATATTAAAGAGAATGTTAGTTCTAGAAAAAGTGAATGCAAAATTTGGTCACAGATGATTGACAAACAATTAAAAATCGATACGAACATATGTGTGAATGTAAAACATTTTTATGAAATCATAATATTGATATTATGTTAATATAACAGGCTTATCTTACCGACAAACTTTATATTAAATGCCTGGATTTAAAATCTATTTTATCAAACATCCAAAGAAAGGAAGTAAAAATTCACCAAGGAACAACTACTTTCATTCGCATTGTTAAACGCTAAAAATTAGAAATATATTAATACTTCTGTTTACTATTCACTAGTAAGACATCAATAGCATACGATAGAAAGAAAAAAAACAGAATTCGATGTGCTCTTCGGAATGCTAAGTACAAAATTTATTGTTGGCGGTGATAGTATCGCTGAACACCATGAATGGTAATGTGGAGTGAAAACAATAAGAAACATTAAGCTATTTAAATCAATAAAAGATAACAGCTTAGAATCTATTTCCTCTTCTGAACTGACTTATTGGACGAAAAACGTGGGATACCATACTTCTCTGTGACAAAAAGTGTTGGTGGCAAAAAAGGCCAAAATGGAGAACTGTAGCTTCTGATCACTCTTCTATTATACTTTCCATCTTCTCTAAAATAGTTTGTAAAAAAGGAAAGTTTTCTTACTACAAACTACTAATTGGAATATATTCAAAGAAAAATTCGAAGATTTAATCTCATTGACACATTTTTAACTACAAAGCATGAAATTTACAACGGGGCGAAAAATCTAACCCAAAAGTATTTAGAAACAGCAATCAATGTAACTGTTATCAACGACAAGGAAATTTTCTGTATGGAGAAAATTGTAAAAAGAAGAGCTCTAAGAAATGACAAGAGTAGAAAATAAAAATAAGGATAATTAAATGAAACAACATAGGAATTACCAAAAATGGTTTCAGAAAATAAAAATTAATACATTCGATATCACAAAAAAGGACTCTCTGCGACAAAGACAACAGATTATTATTTCTGGAAAGACAGTAAACACAACCACAACAGACCAAACGTAAGGATAGTAAATGGGCAAGAAATGACTTCGCCAATCAACTTTAAAAGATGTGTCAAAATATTCTCTTCGATGACGTCAGCAACAGATGAAGAGTGTATAGTCGACTATCTGGGGACTCTATGCCAGCTATTCTTAGTGAAAAGATTAGTATACGTAAGGTTAGAAATGTGATCTAGATTTTATGTAATCCAGGTAAAATACTACTGGAATTATCAGAAAATATTTGAAGTTAGTTGTCATTATTTACAACAAATAGATCATTTCCCTATATTATCCAGAGGAAAGTACCACAGAAAAATGCATTAGGGTTTTTCCTATACTCGATCAACACGATTGAATTTTCGACCACCAGGTTATACTACAGCTGCAACATTTGTTAGTGATACTGCCATCTTAGTATCATACGCAAATCCTTTATAGACATTATAAAATCTAGTTAATAAACGCAAGTGAAATGCGTAAATTAAAGACATTCAAGATCGCCAGACGTTATTACTAAATTTAAACAATAACATGTCATTAATTTTAAAAATTGACAATTTAACTTATGTATAAACTTTAAAATGTATTAATGGAGATTATGTACTAGACCAATACTCTGCATGTTGTGTATATTAGAAACATGACGCGTTTTAACACTTAGGTATAGATTGCCGAATTTACTGGGTTAATTAATCTCCACGGTTTGTTTAAAATTTTACAAAATTTAAAGTAGACTATTTGAACATATTTTCATTATATTAAAAAAATAAAATAAAAAGTATTAATTATATGTATCTTTTCGACTCACACGTATTAGTTTACTTTCTATAGCGTGATACAAATAAGTCTTAATTACGAAATCCTTTTTATCTTATGATTAATTGAACATATTTCGCATGCAATGTATTAATGTTTATTGCAAAAAACTTAATAATATACTTGTAATTCTTACCATTACAGTGTAATAAATAAGTTTCTAATTATACACAACACTTGTACTTTCACAGTCATTTGCAAGCAAGGCAATAATCAAGTGCAACTTGCCATGAACCTAGTTTATCTAAAATTTAGTTTAATTGCTTTGCAAGCAACTATTAATTACATTCGTAATAGCAACAAGGCAAACGGTAATATTTTACTTAACATTTAACCTTTTAATTACATCTAACAGGAAAACGTTCATACAGGTTTCTACTAAACCTAGGAACTATACAATAAACTAATAATTCTAATCATTCTAGTGACTGACACTGATCTTCATAAAACGGATGGTAATCATATTTTACACTAATTGAAACGTTTTCTTTAACAAAATTTGAATATTTTAAGATATTTCTTTTCAATTTCATGTAAAGCGATAAATAAGTGTTTAACGTTAACCATTAATAAGTGATGAATGGTTTTAACTATAAACAAATTTGAAGCGCTTTGTGTTTCGTTGGAAAGTCATTGTAATAATCGACGTTTTACTCAGACAACAGAAGACATAAACAAAACCTTGTACAAGCAGCTTTACTATTAAGAATATTGGATTGTCTGCAGATACTTGGTAAACGACATATTTTCTATGGAGTAAAAGTATGTAGAAACACACAAAGAAGCTATATAGAATAAGGAATGGGAGGTAGTACGTGGACAATATCTACTTACCTTCGTATAAAACACAGAAATAGAATTATTTTAACACAACAGATAGTACGAGATAATCAAATTTTTCAATGCAAATAGAAACGGAGATACGATTACACGTTCCTGGAAGTAATAGTTTACTATACGAAATCACTTGGTGCATAAAAATTCTGTACAGACAGATGTTGCATAAAAAGTCTCACCACCATTCGAAACGAAAAGTTTCCTCGTCAATATTTTAATGCGACATATTAAGTAAACATTAGCAAAGAATGGATGCAGTAAAGTTCACATGTAATAAGTTATAAGAAACTCAAAAATTAAGTAGATATCAAAGAATAAAAAACAACCAAAAGGATTCTCCTTCTAACTATAAATTTCTGTGAAGCATGTGGTAGATAGGTGAAATTTTGGAAGAAGATTAAAAGAACAGAATGTATAAACAAGATTTGATACGACTACGTCAATACATAACCCAATCAAAAGCATGGACAAGCTAGCTCGAAAGAAAGTGAAGGCGTTGCATGTAATTTGCGAGTACGAAAAGAGTTATATTGGTTAGACAGATATTATTAATGAATAGAGAATAAATGAACATTAAAGAAACATTAAAACTTGACAATTGGTGATGCTCACATGAACGTAAGACGAACTCCCAAAAGTGGTAGTATTAGCTACTACAAAGAATTATTATTGGCAAATCGTTAGAATAGTCATGGAGATAGAAAATTATTAAAATCTAAATAAATCTTAATGACAATCTAGAAGAATTTATTACGAGAGCCGTGGTCAATAAAACAAAAAGTTTTTTCATTAATGAATATATAGATTTTTTACAACTGTATACTAATACTTAAGAGTTTTAGTTCTTGTATGATTTTAAGAGAATAAGCTTTTATTAATGAAGGTTCGTAAACAGGTAAGTTGGTTTCCGTCAATATGCTTCAAGACCTTCAAATACATCTCAACCTTTATTATCATTGACTCACGCGCTCTTTCAAAACTAAAATTATATTGATGTATACCAGCACATTTCCATAGAAAAAAGTCTAGACTTTTAAAGTCCAAGTATTTAAGGGGCCATAACTATATGCTTTCATACATGTATATGGTATCTTTATTCCGAATATCCACGTACTAAGTACACTAAGTGCTCTATCGTCCACGAACTACATACGATTCCTTATTTAAATGAAGTCATCTTCCAAGAAGATTGGGAAATTATCTTCGAGAAATGGAATAAGTGAGTCTTTTCAACTTTACTATAAAAAAAAGCGCTCAGTTAAATTATTTGTAACTATTTTAGCCAATACATTACTGAAAATTGCCGTTTCATGCCATATCATGGTATCATGATGATATGCAGATTTACTTCGACCTAGTAATCGTTGAATATGTCAGAGGCATAATAAATAGTCAGGAAGAACCCTCTAAACTAGATTATCTTCAATATTTAAATTATTTGCAATTTTTCTCATATTTATTCTGGGATTTTCCTCATATGAACTTAAAACAAGTACTTCAATTTTCAATGTTTTTTACAATCCGAAAATCAAAAGGTCCCCTTCCACACAACCTTCTCCAAGCGGTGGCAAAAAGGGTTCTTGTTACAATTGATTGGCTTCCAATATGTTCTAGTCAGCAAGCTGAGGCATACAATAAGCTTCAGGCTTCTGTCTCGTCATTCATGAAGTCTGTCATGTCTACTAATCACAGTGTTATAAGGTTTTATAATTTATTACGTGAGAAGTCGCGTAACTATATTAGAAAACTGTTGAAGTTATTTACCCTTATAAAACAAGGTATGTTTCTGGCCTACTAAACACTCCTTGGTTCTTTAAGAATCTAGTAAATCTTTAAGAATCATAATCATAATCGATTTCACGAGATCGTACGCCATTTCAGCAAAAACTTTGTAGAAACGTTAGAGAGGAGCTCAAAAGGCGCAAGAGCGGCGGTGAAGATAATCTTAGATTGAAGTACGTTCATGGTGTCCCTCGAATAGTGTCCGCTTTAAACTAATTAATCCCAACAGATGCTCTCCTCTACATATCTACTATCAAAACGTTCGTGGTCTTCGTAGTAAGACTCATGCATTGCTTACTGCTAGCAGTTCCTCCTCTTTCGATATTCTACTGTTCACTGAGACTTGGCTATGCGAATCGATTTCTAGCGCCGAATTTCTTTCGTCATCGTACTCTGTCGTTCGGCATGACCGCGACGCACTCGCCACTGGCAGATCTTTGGGTGGCGGTGTTATGATGGCTTTTTCAAATAATATTACTTACGAAGTCGATACCTTGACATTTGATATGGCATCACCCTTAATTGATCTATTGATTACAAAGGTTACGGTTGAGTCTCAGTTTTATTACTACTTAGTCTTGGTTTATATTCCTCCTGGCCTGGACTGCGAATCTTTAGAAAATTTTTTTGATTTACTTGAGGTCTTCGTCTCGGATAGGCATGTGGTCTTGGTCGGTGATTTCAATTTTCCTCATCTTGCTTTTGATGAGGGTTCTTACGATCCAAAGCTTAGTTTATTTATGTCTTTTGTGGGATCTATGGGTCTGCGCCAGTTTAATAATGTTCTTAATTCGAATGATAGAACGCTCGACCTGGTTCTGTCTAATATTACGAGCAACAATTTTCGCAGGGCTGACTTCCGGCAGCTCTATCTTGACTTCTCTTCGTCGGATTGGTCCTTCCTGGATGGCTGGGGGAGTGTGGACGAGACTCTTCGGGCTTTCTACAGTAGGATGTATGGTATGTTGGATTGTTCTGTCCCTAAGTCTCGTTCTGTTCGTGGTCATCATCATCCTCCTTGGTTCTCTTCTACTATCAAAAGGAACCTTAAATTGAAGTCGTACTATCACAAAAAGTGGAAGTCCACGCGGCATGATTACTACCGGGTGGAGTTCCAGCGATTGCGTGGGTTGGTTAGAAGGGATATTGGTTTGGCCTATGAGTCGTACCTTCGCAGGACGGAGTGTAGCCTGATCGAGGATCCACAATCCTTTTGGCAGTTTATTCGAATCAGACAGGGTGTTCCCAGAATACCTGGCAAACTTCATGATACTGCTAATGAGTATACTCACCCAGAGGATATTGTTAACGCATTCGCTACGGCCTTTTCTGGAACTTTCCTGCCTGCATCTGCTGATTCTGCACTGCCTGATTTGGTGTCTGGTCTTCCTCCTCTGAGTATATTATCTTTCTCTCCGGCTGAGGTTGCCTAGAGTATTAAAAGGTTAAAAAATAAGTGGACCGCTGGGGAAGATGGCATTCCCTGTTTTCTGGTGAGGGACTGTGCCCATGTTTTGGCCGTTCCATTGTGCAAAATTTTTAATCAGGCCATCCGCGAGTCCGTGTTTCCGGATGTCTGGAAGGTCGCTAGGATATCACCTGTATTCAAGAGGGGGGACAAGTCTGATGTCCGGAATTATAGACCTGTCGCAGTGATCTCCACTTTTGCTAAAATATTTGAAATGCTGCGCTATAGGCGTGTGTCTGCTGGCACCAGACCACATCTGTCCATCGCACAGCATGGCTTTTTGACTCAACGGTCTACTACAACTAACTTGGCCATTATATCCCAGGAGATCGCTCAATCTCTCGATGCTGGTAGTCAATTGGACGTCATTTATACGGACTTTTCCCGTGCGTTTGACTTAATTGATCATCGACTTCTGCTGTGTAGACTGAGTTCCTTTGGTATCGGTGGATCGCTGTTAAAGCTGTTCCAATCGTATTTGAGCAATAGAATGAATTATGTTTATTACAATGGGTTTAAGTCTCGGTTCTTTCATTCTTCCTCCGGTGTTCCACAGGGGTCTAACCTTGGACCACTTTTGTTTAATATTTTTGTGGATGACTTGATTAGGTCTATCGACTGCCCAGTCTTGGCTTACGCCGATGATATTAAAATCTTTCATCGAATTGACTCGCTGTCCGAAATTGATTTGTTGCAGGCCAATGTCAGCAAAATCTATAACTGGTCCTTGTGTAACCGCTTAAGTTTAAACATTGAGAAGTGTTTCCTAGTGTCTTACTCTAGAAGGATTTCTAGAATAGAATCCTGTTACTCAATTGGCGGCGTTACGATTTCTCGTAAGTCCTCGATCAGAGATCTTGGGGTAATATTTGACGAGAAATTTACTTTCTCCGATCATGTTCTTCGTGTGACGGCTGCGGCTTCCAGATCTCTCGGTTTTATAATTCGAACATGCCGATACTTTCATAATATGGACACTTTGAAGACTCTTTTCTTTGCTCATGTTATTTCCAAACTGGAATATGAATCTATAGTCTGGTACCCCATCTACAAATCTCAAACTAGCCTCCTGGAACAGATACAACGCAAATTTCTGAAATACCTCTCATTTAAATGTGATGGTCGATATCCTGCCCGTGGAGTGAATTACAACGAGTTGTTGGAGCGACATGATATCGTATCGCTGTCTGATAAGAGAAAAACTCTTAGCGCTTCATTTATGCATGGTGTCGTTACTGGGAGTGTTGATACGCCGGATTTACTGTCGCGTGTTTATTTCATTGTTCCACGCCTGGGATCTAGGACAAATCAACTAATTTATGTCCCTACGGCAAGGACCAATATTTTGCTGAAGACCCCTTTGGTTCATTCGGCGGTGAATTTCAACAATCTGCAGTACGATTTGCTGCGACCACTATTTGTATGAATATATTTTGTTTTAAGATACATATTTCATTTTCACAATGTAACTATGGTTTAATTTTTTTTTTTTTGTATTTCTTTGTTTGTTACCCGTTTTGGAGTAATAATCTCTGTTGGGTAACTTAATAAATATTATTATTATTATTATTATTATTATTATTATTATTATTATTATTATTATTATTATTATTATAGTCGCATAGCAATTTATTTTATTATTATTATTAAATTGCAAACTGTTCGCTATATGAGAAAAGCCAAGAGGCATTTACATAAGAAATAGAGAGTTAATTAAAAAAATAATATTTATTAAAAAGAAATGCAGTGGCGCATAAAGAAATGTATTTTTATGTCTAATTAATATCTAATAAATAAAGCGGGGATATTTGGACACCTTGTATAAGCGGCGAGCTAAGCCACTGGCTCAAGACTATCACCGATGTATATTGAGCGTCTTGTAGAATGTACTGAGTTTAGTTAAGTACGAGCTTTTATTGCGTTGATAACGATTAATATTTGTTAGCAGTGCTAGCAGTGTAATTTTTAATGCTAAACAGAATAACAGGTTGCTGCGCATGGGTAGTGTAAATAAACTTATCGCACAATTATCAAACCTAAAATACGATGATGCTAAAATAATTTGCTTAGTTTGTCATACATCGCCCCTCTGTCGGAAGAAAAGAGACTGCTTTAGACACGTACACACACAAAATCACAAACAAAATGTTACTCGACATCTCAGAAGGCGTTTGTGTTACATATGATGTATATGTTGATAGTTTGTAGTCTATTATTTAGGGTAGCAATGTAGAAGTCGTTCTGTCAGTTTTGAAGTACATATAATGCAGATTACGTATTGCCCAGAGCTCGAACCTTCCGTGTGTAAAAAAATTAAGATCAATATTAAATCTTCTATAAAAACTAACAAAACTGTGGTTAAGAGGTGAAGAGATTACTCATCTCTTCAACAGTCATCTTCATTTTTATTAGCTAGTAAAAGGTGGTCAAAATGTACCAGCGAAGATATTAACAGTGTGATACTAAATACAATGCAATATTTTGAATCGACATCAAGTCAAGTGGTAATTTTTGTTACTAATGCCGGCTCATGAATCCTTCTGCGAGACATTTCCTTAAATATGTGTGCCCATTTCACTATATGTAACATACCTGTTACATGCATTAAATCTGATCGCAGAAACTATTCAAAAAATTACAGTATCAACAGTGTTCCTGAAATCTCGGAAACAGATAAGCGAATTTCACAAACACTATCCTGATATACGAGAACCACCTCGACCAATACTTACAAGTTAGGGCACGTGGCTAGAAGCAGTTTCCTATTATTCGAAAAATTTTCACACAATAAAATCCCTCAATGAATCAAGAGCCATATAAGAAAATCAGATAAAATTTAATGGTGCTGGTGTTCACACGGATTTACAAATTATTCATACGAATTATATTGTATTTGCAAATGTCGTAAAAACCTTGCAAAATACTTGATTATCATCAGTGGATCAAATGAAAAAAGTAGAAAAAAAGAAATGAATAAGAAAAATTTCGCAGTGGATTATGAAAAAATTCAGATTTTGCCAGATTAAAACACATTTACATCAATACTTCTTCAACGGATTAACTTAGACCAAAAAACATTTTGACTATCCAAATATTATATCAGTAGACGCCTAATGATCATTATCTGTATACAAGCATATTTTTACAAATGTTAATAATTTGTTTCCTTCGTTAACTTTATTACTACTATTTTTCACTGTCGTTATTTATATTATTTAACTTTTTTTCGCTTCTCTGTATATATCGTCAAATTGTTTTACGCAACCTATAACTATCCCTTTACTATGGAGAATTGAGTGACTATTTGATCTTGTCCTAATATATTGAAAGCTTTCTTTAAATCCCATTGTTTCGTTTAATTAATCTCATAAATACATTTTTATTTACAGCTTTGCCGTAAATGATTATGTTATTTACATCTGTTTTAATCATGTCGACCCTTCCCATATATCTATGGTTATGTTAAAATATCGATCTAGACCTGTTTTATGCGAGTTTATTTTATTCTAGTTGTTCTTAAACGAAATAGTTTTTCTTTCAATCCACATGTTATCGTTGTTGTTGTCTTTTGTTTTGAAAGTTATGTGTGGATGTCAATTTTCGTGTGCATTCCTCATATCGTTTAAGTCCTGTTGTATTAGGGTATAAAGTGAAGCCACGAAAGTTTGCCAATGTATCAATAACAATGCGAACTACGAACATATACAGACATTTGTCTAATTCATCGATAGTCACGTGTGTTGAAGAAAGAAAGGGCGTAAACGTTATTCTAATAGAGTTACGCGCTACGTCTTATCATGAAATCGTGAAAAAGTAAAAACAGACGTATGCAGAGCATGCGTATTATGCACATATGTGTCACCTATAGTGCAGATAAACTAGTGTTTTGACTTTTGGCTTATGAAGTTTGTCTTTGCGACGGTTTCGATATTGTTATATTCCTTGTACTTTACCGCTGTTATTTGTTATTGTTCTAATAGCTAACTTAATCAACCTTATAAGTTTACACTTAGGTAACCTACATAAACAGCTTTCACATTTGTTATTTACAGGTGAGGTGTAGTCATTCCAGGTGCGCGTCTTCATTCTAATTGCTAAGATTTTGTTTATAAGTTGTTGCAATATTTTGAAGCTGAGAAATGCGATGGAGGTCCTTTTTTGTCCGTTAAATCTGAACAAGAGGTAATATTTTCATTGTTGCTTTAGAAAACAAATTTCAAAAAGCATTATTGTAGAGAGTAGCCGCAGAATTAGATATTCTGTTCGAACAGTGTTTAATGTCAAACACAGGAAAGAAGCTGAAACTGCGTTACCAGTAGGAGCTTATAAATAACGTAGCAATTTGAAAAGTCGAAATATAGATGAACGGGTAAAAATGGACGTTCGTAATATTATACACGACATGAACAAAGAACGTACGTACTTAAAATCTTTCCATAAAGAAATGCTTACACTACATTTTTAGAAAAACATGTTACTTTAAAAAATATCAATGCGATACTATAGGAGCGATATATCATGGATATCAGCATTTCTTCTTTGAATTGTCTGGTAAAACATTAAGGATTTAAATTTGTGAAAGACAATAATCGCAGAGCTTTCATGGAGAAAGGTCACTGCACTACGATATTCCTTTTACGCAATTATAAAGCGAATGTTGCCTCCCCTTATAAAAGGGATGCTGTCTTTCACGATGAGACGTGGATTTTTGCTAAGGGTAATAAAGGAAGATCATGGAAAAATGCGATTACGTACAGTGTTAGAAAGTCTATAGGAATTGATGGTAAACGTTTTGTAATTCTTCGTGTAGATAATAAAGGTGTTTTTGTTGAAAATGCAAGTTTAATAATTCCTTCGGTAACAGCGACAACTGATTATCATAGTGCAATGAACAGTGCAAAGTTTACAAGGGTAAACAACCAATTAATTCCAAATCTGCATAAACCTTCTTTAATTATAATGGATAACGCGGCTTACCACAGTGTATTACTTGAAAAGCAACTATGTCAAAATTGGAAAAAACAGCGATAGTTGATTGAATGAATAATAATGATATCGACCATGAACCTTCTATGGAAAAATGTGAACTGCTTGAAGTAGCAAAGCGGCATAAAAAGCAACACGTCTATGAAATACATGAATTGATAAGAAAAGTTGGTCACGAAGTACTCCGAATTACACCATACTATTGTGAATTCAATGCAATCCAACTTGTTTGGGCACGTACAAAAATGCACTACAATAAACATGTACACAAGTGAAGAAGAAATCTTTATATATCTGCTCACCCGATTTTTGGTAGCAATGTATTCGACATACTGATGCATTAATAGAGAAGTGGTATGAAAGAGAAGCAAGCTTTGACGAAGACAAATTTATTTTTTCTGTAAATACTGGTTCAGAATCTGATACCGATGAAAAAAGAATAGATAGTGAATAAACTCTATTAGACTATTTATTTTCATCTAGTTTTATTATGCTAAAATTTAAAATGTTATTTACTTTTTCATTTAATAAACAAAGCACTTCTTCTTATAAGGTATAAATTTCTCCATACATTTTATGTCTTTCTTTCGATGTGATTTTCGTACTTTCTAAAGGTATTTCAGATAAGTATCATTAGGATACCTAATATGCACTGCTTGAAAATAAATGATTCATTAATAGTCGTAAATTCTCTTTTGCAATATATAGGTGATTCCTAAATGTTAAGACAAACGTGTGCTTGTTTTAGCAATATTGATGACATTGAACGTAACCTATATTTATAAACTTCTCAGGTCATATTAATCATAACTCCTAACATTATCGCATCTGACAGTAATATAAATATAGTATTTAATTTGGCATTCTTACTTTCTGTCGATACGACAGCGATCACGTGATCGAAAAACATTCCTGGTTTCAACTATATATGTGAGTTTATAATCTTTGTTGTGTAGTTTTCTTTCGTTATTTCGAGGTATTTTGTGTCTATTCCTCCATTTGGTTTCGTAACGCGTATTCTACTTAATTTTACGTATTAGTGTGTATATCTAGTTTTTGAATTTTGGAGATTTGCTAAGTTATAGACATTTTATATAAAACTTTCGAACATGAAGTACGTATTTCGTGTGTTTTATTATCGGATTCTTATCTCTGTTTAACACATAGTTTATGCTCTTTGCTTGCGTAGCTATTTAATTCACAGTAATTATTTACATTTTTTAATAAATGTGACCTGAAATTCGCGCGCTTTAAGAATCTTTAAATTTTTTTCGTCATTGGGTGAAACGGTAAGCATATAAAATACTCGATTGTTTCGAAGTGACAAACAAATGCTATCCCAGATTGTCTTTTTTAAGTTAGCTTTTCTAATTAATCTATTGAGTGCATAGAATGCTCTTTTACAATGCCAAACTAAAAATTTTAATTTGTACCTCTTTTTACATCACGATTTTTTAATTATTTGGCTCTAATAATAAGCTTTATTTTAATGTGACCAAGTCATTTCTTTAGTGGCATAAAAAGCAAATGGTCGCTTTGTTACCAACTATGTTTGTATCAGTTATCAAGTGTTTTTCTTTATGCCATTTAGAACTAAAGCTTTGAATTAGTAATCGTGCTTAATTTTATTGGAATGGTTAATTACATTTCTTGCAACGTTGTTATATTACTGTAAGCCGTTTGCTTGGTTTATCGAGTTTATAAGAATAGTTAGATAAGTTGATAAAAAAAAACCCGGCACGTGGTCGTAAAATTTAGGTTGGATTAATATTAGCATTTTACTGAAGGGACGATCTTAAATACCGTTATTTAACTCTCAAAACCAACTAGATATACGTAATCTAAAAAGCATGTATTTCATAGTAGCCTAATTCCTCTCTTTTTCTACATTAGCTTTAGGGTGTTTTCCCTACTTACCATCTTCTTGACAATTTATTATTAAACGGACTGAGCGATTATGTCTGTAAAGATCCTACGTTCATTTGTTTAAGAAGACAGATCTGCACGCTTAAGGGTTAATGAAGTAATTTGACCAGATTCATCGACGTTATTGGAGTTCTAAAACCTGGAATAAATGACGTTCGTACTACTGTTATTTTTTTATATTAATTTATTGTTAATATTATTTGATTCGCAAGACTGGTATCAACGATTGACTATACTTGCTACCGATCAGTCAAATTACGGGATCATGTAAAAGCGTTTAGATTATGTGTTATCTAAACCCCAGTAAAAATTTAAGAGCAAAGAAGTTAACGGAATTTATATAATTATTTATTTATATAATCCATAGAATTAATAGCTGTAACCAATTATTGACTCGATAGACGTCCTTTGTTTTAAAAAAGTACCTTTATTAATCTATTAGCTTCAAGTTTGACAATTAGGGGCCCCGGAAATATACTGTTCAGTATTTATTAGTAAGATATTACCTTTACTTATTTGTTATCTCTAACTTAGCAATAATTGTTTATTTTTGCTCGTTAGTTTATCAACAGCTAGTTACCATACTATAGTTTGCTTTTTTTTATAAATTTTATCTTTTGTCATTACGTCCATTATTTAAAGTAACTATTAATTTAGTTGTAAGCTGAACTTCATTATTCTTTGAAATTTAATTATTATTATTTCGTTTGTATTCTTTCGTTATTGTTGGGAGGTATCCAATAAGGGTCACATATACTATTGTTTGTATCTTCCTTATGTACGTGAACCAACTGTACTTATAGGAGAGAATTATTATTTTTTAAGTATTTATGTTAGAGATTAGAACAGCACCGTAAGCATTTATTTTAAAAATACTTATTCAATATGTTAATATTGAATAAGTATTTTTAAAATAAATGCCTACGGTGCTGTTCTAATCTCTAGCAAAAGATAGTTATATCTTTTGCTATACCGTGTAGTCTAAAAGTAAATGAAAATACAATAAATTGGTATAGAACTTAATTTATTTTTCTTATTGCAAGAGGAACTCCTTTTTCCTTTCACTTTTCTGGTTTTAGTTAACTGAATAACGAACGTATTTTTTTATCCATTTTTGCTTCAATATTGGCATAAAGGCTTTCAGCATAACAATATTGTGGCGTTCTGTTACAACTTATTAACAGAGAACCACCTCCGCTCTTCGAATGTAATTCTAGAGTTAATTTAGCACCCTAAAGGTCAAGCGAAAGAATCGCTGATGGTAAGGATACGGATGTTTAATTTATTATCCTACTAAGCACAAAACAGGGCGCTACAATTTCCAATTTAATTTTCTTTATTAATTAAAGCGAAATTACGTTACTCTATTTGTGTGTTTTATTTTCTCATTTGTTGTTTATACTTTTGCGACGTTTAATATCTAAAACGAGGTGCAGGGTTCCTTATTCCTCATCTAGATATACAGAGTGTTGCTTTATTCATTCAGTAAGGTGGCGTGCTTATTTGTTGACGACGCGCCTGTCTTTGACAGAGCAGTTTGGAAAACCGTACCCTTCGTGGAGGACTTTGGGTAATCAAATCCATCTCTGCTAGGTTTCGTTCTTTATTTTTTTATTTTTAATTAGCTGCAGTTTTTCGAAATTAAAAAGCGTGTCAAAACTTACATAACATAAACATATATAAACTTTAACGTCCAATAGAAAAATGCGTAATGCGCAATAAATAGATAGACTGTTAATGTGTATTTATTACTAATAATATTGGCAAACAAAGCTTTTACTCTAAATTATTCGAAAAATGCTAATATCAGCGTAGCTCTGGTTACAGAGAAAATACAGACATACTGAAATGATATTTGTAAAATCTTGTCGCTCTCGGGATACATCATGATTCCAGTATGTGAATATTATTCATAAATTCGTTAAAGACCAGCCCGAAGCAGTTTTATTACATAATGGAAACTTTCGCCCTTTTATTCTATTGGGTTGGCAACTGTTCAGATTTCACTGAACAAAGTGTATTTACCATTCAGGAATATCCTGAATAATATTATTTCCATTTTTGTACATTTATTTTATTATTGTATATTTACATAGGTTCAATGCCGTAAGTTTTCTGGAAAACCCGCAGTTTATCATAATGCTAGTACAGTAATAATCCCCGATAGTAATCTTTGTTCTGAATTCATTATGTATTACAAGGGTCGAACCTTTATTATTTATAATGCGTTTCAGATTGTTCGCAATAAGTGAAAGGCGGATTATAAGTAATACCTTTTTCTTTTATATAGAGTTTACAAGTAATTACATTCCTTCTAGGAACTATTTTGTAAACGTGCCTTTATCTATATCATTATACTTAAGGGCTCGTCTAGAATTGTTTATATATTTGTTGGCTTGAATAACTAAAGCCAGTTCTACAACAACTGTCGTACAGGCTGTTCAAGTTCTCCACGTTCTAACTTTTATTTGTCTTGTATACTTTCACGTATGCTAAATCAGAACGTGGAGAACTTGAACAGCCTGTACGACAGTTGTTGTAGAACTGGCTTTAGTTATTCAAGCCAACAAATATATAAACAATTCTAGACGAGCCCTTAAGTATAATGATATAGATAAAGGCACGTTTACAAAATAGTTCCTAGAAGGAATGTAATTACTTGTAAACTCTATATAAAAGAAAAAGGTATTACTTATAATCCGCCTTTCACTTATTGCGAACAATCTGAAACGCATTATAAATAATAAAGGTTCGACCCTTGTAATACATAATGAATTCAGAACAAAGATTACTATCGGGGATTATTATTGTACTAGCATTATGATAAACTGCGGGTTTTCCAGAAAACTTACGGCATTGAACCCATGTAAATATACAATAATAAAATAAATGTACAAAAATGGAAATAATATTATTCAGGATATTCCTGAATGGTAAATATACTTTGTTCAGTGAAATCTGAACATGCCGGCCCCCTTGAAAGGTGACCTTTCAACACTAGAGTGTTTATTGTTTTTGTCAAGGCATAGGCAGAACGCACACTTGTCTTACCGCACGTTTAACTATACCACTCGCGGTTTTTATGGTGACGATCCTCGTGACACCGTCTTCGCCTGGATGTAGTTGAAGTACTCGTCCTAGTTTCCATTGCAAGGGAGGCTGATTTTCTTCCTTAAGTAGAGCAAGGCTTCCTATGGTTAAGTCGCTGTGAAAACCTTGTTTCCATTTCGTGCGAGTTTGTAACTCGCTGATGTATTCTCTACTCCACCGTTGCCAAAAATGTTGTGTCAACTGCTGAAGCCGTTGGAATCGGTCGAGTTTTGTTTCTTTTAGATCCGTGACATTAGGATCCGGTGCCGATGTTAATGGTTTTCCAATCAGAAAGTGTCCGGGTGTAAGGGGATTCAAATCGTTTGGGTCGTTGGACAGGGGGAAAATGGGGCGAGAATTTAAGACAGCCTCTATTTGTGTTACAACGGTATAAAAATCTTCAAAACACAAGGATGCATTGCCAATTACACGTTTTAAATGTGATTTAGCAGATTTTATACCGGCCTCCCACAAGCCACCGAAATGAGGTGAATAGGGAAGATTGAAGCGCCATGTAATTGCTTCTTCAGATAATGAGTTTGATATACTAGTTTTTGATTAGCACCTATAAAATTCGTACCGTTATCAGAATAAATCATATGTGGTTTACCCCGTCTGCTAATAAATCTACGTAATGTAGCTAAAAATGCATCCGTAGTTAATTCGCTTACTAATTCGAGGTGAACGGCCTTAGTAGCAAAACATATAAATAGACATATATAACCCTTTATGAATTTTGTGTTTCTGTGTTTCTTTTCTTTAATTAAAAATGGTCCGGCATAATCGATACCACAAATTTCGAAAACACCACTTGATGACAATCTACTATGTGGCAGGTCTCCCATTAAATATTCGGGTTGTCGAGGATGTACTTTAAAACAAGTAATACACCTACGAATAATTTTTTTTATTAGGTTTCTACCTGAAATTGGCCAATATTGTTCTCGTAATGAGTACAAAACTGTCTGTGTTCCACTATGTAGTAGTTTAACATGCTCATGCCTTATTATTAGTTCAGTTAAAATGTGATCTCGCGGAAGTATGATGGGATGTTTTTTATTAAATGTGAAATTTGATGATTTGATTCTCCCACCTACTCTAATTATGCCATTTGTGTCAATAAAAGGGCTAAGCGATATTAAAGCACCTTTAACTGTGGATGAGCCTTCTTTGTTTAGATTATCTAATTCATTTGGAAATGACTGTTGTTGGGCGAGCTTAATTAATAAATTCAAAGCTGCATTGAGTTCATGAGTGCTAAGAGGACCGTATTCCCTTCCTTGAGTTAGCCGCCGAGAGTTTGAAAGGAATCTTAAACACCAGGCAGTTATTCTTTTTAGTTTAGTTAAATTAGAAAATTTTGTAAATAAATCGCACGTAAGGGTTTTTGCAACTAATGATGTATGCCCTTTTAAATCTGGTACATTTACATCCTCTAACTTTTTTGAATTTGACGGGTCAGCAGGCCATTGCGTAATATCGCAAGACAACCAGCATGGGCCGTGCCACCAGAGTGATGAATTTGATAGTTTGGAAGGTGTAATACCACGAGATAATAGGTCAGCAGGATTATCCGCTGATCTAACATGAAACCATTTGCTGGCATCCGATAGTGATTGAATCTCTGAGATTCTATTAGCAACAAATGTTTGCCATTTAGACGGCTGTGATTTGATCCAATGTAATGTTATTGTAGAATCCGACCAAAAGTAGTAGGAATTGAAGTCGATATCGCAAGAGTTTTTTATTTTAAAAACTAAATTGGCAAGCAGAACCGCTGCACATAGCTCTAATCTAGGCAAAGTGATTTTTTTTTAATGGTGCAACTCGTGATTTTGCACACAATAATGATACATTTGTAATACCTGCGATGTTGGTTGTACGTACATACACACAGGCACCATATGCCCTTTCAGAAGCATCAGCGAAACCGTGACATTGAACAGAGTTTAAATTTAGAGTTAAGACATATCGAGGTATATTAATTAGATTTAGTTTTCTAAGATCGTCTAGAAACGTTACCCATTTAGAATGAAGATCGTGTGGAATTGATTCATCCCATGATAAGCGCAATTGCCACAGTTCTTGTATGATCAATTTGGCAATGATAATTACTGGGCCCAGTAGTCCAAGTGGATCAAATATTTTAGCTGTAAGAGATAATATTATCCGCTTTGTGACTGAATTTGTGAGATTAATGTTGCTTAAATTGTATTTAAAAGCATCTGTGCTTGGTTTCCACAAAATGCCTAACGTCTTTGTTTCGCCGTCTCCGAACTGAAGTGCTTCGTTCGAATTTGTTATATTAATTAACTCTGGTTGATCACATAACCATTTTCGTATATGAAAACCGGCAGAATCTAGAATCAGACTAATTTCGTTTTTTAGTGTGATTAATTCTGCGATTGATTCAGTGCCAGTTACTAAATCATCAACATAGAAGTCGTGTAGTATGATATTACATGTAGAGGGATATCGGGAAGAATGTTCGTATGCTAATTGATTTAAACATCTAGTAGCCAAAAAGGGTGCAGACGCTGTGCCGTAGGTTACAGTCTGCAATTCGTAGCATTGTACATTTTCGTTAGGGTCTGACCTCCAAAAGATACGATGGTATGCGGGTTTTCCAGAAAACTTACGGCATTGAACCTATGTAAATATACAATAATAAAATAAATGTACAAAAATGGAAATAATATTATTCAGGATATTCCTGAATGGTAAATACACTTTGTTCAGTGAAATCTGAACAGCAACTAAATACTTTCGGTTTTGTAGTACAAAATAAAACACTTTTTTTAAACAAAGAATAGTTTTTAATCAATTATATATTTTCCATTTTGCTCAATGAGCTTTTGCCATCTTACTTTCAGCTGCATGATTCCGCGCTCATAAAATTTTTGGTCCTTATCAGCAAAAAACTGAACCAGATGCGAGTGAAAGTCATCGTCATTTGTGAAAGTTTTACCATTCAATGAATTCCGCAAACTTCGAAATAAATGGTAATCAGATGGTACTAGATCAGGGCTGTTTGGGGGATGTGGTATCACTTCCCAGCCAAGCTCCAATAGTTTCCCACGAGTTGCCAAAGATGTGTGAGGTCTTGCATTATCTTGGTGGAAAACTACACCTTTCCGATTTGACAATTCTGGCCGTTTTTCTTTGATTGCTTCATCCAGTTTTATTAATTGTTGACGGTAAACATCAGAATTGATCGTTTGGTTCCTTGGAAGCAGCTCAAAAAACACAACACCTTTGTAATCCCACGAAACTGACAGCATGATCTTTTTTGGATGCAATTCAGCTTTCGATGTGGTTTGAGCTGGTTTATCGTGTTTGCTCCATGATCGTTTTCGAACTATGTTACTGTACAGGACCCATTTTTCATCACTAGTGATGATTCTTTTTAAGAAAGGATCGGTTTCATTTCGTCTATGATGCATATCGCAAAAGTTGATTCCTTGCGTTAAATGAATTTCTTTCAATTCGTGAGGTACCCAAATATCGAGCTTCTTAACTAGCCGAAGACATTTTAAATATTTTTCAATTGTTGTGTGCGATATAAGTAGCCTCTCCGCAACCTCTCGAACAGTTATATGACGATGCTCTTCTATTATGACTTTGATTTGGTCATCATCAACTTCAATAGGCCGACCAGAACGTTGCTCATCTTTGAGGGAAAAATCTCCAGAACGGACACGTGCGCTCTGTTAAGCAATTAGCTCCATAAACTTCACATATCTTTTTGTGAGCCGCAGCAGCTTTTTTTCCTTTACGGAAATAAAATAGTAAAATATGTCGAAAATGTTCGTTTCTGCACTCCATTTAAAATTAACCCACAACTAATAGCTTTAATAAAAATCACGCACTACTTGCTTCTGAAGTTACGTCAATGTGACTAGTATCACGCGACAAACGGTAAAGTACAGCACTAGCATACGTTATAGAAAAAATAAAGCAACGCTCTCTATCAGTAAAAACCGAAAGTACTTAGTTGCCAACCCAATAATATGTCATGCTTTTCTTATGAAGGAAATTTAATAAGGTATTTATTTTCGGGAAGGTTATACTTAAGTATATAAAATATCATCATGATACATGCTAGATGGCTTTTATTGCTCGGGGAATCGAACCTTAATCATATATGTATGTATATCTTTGTATTTATTGTTTTTTGCTAAGCAGATAAACCCCATATCTGCTTAGTACACCAATCACTATTTATATAATTATGGCATTTGATATGCCAAAATACAAACAAGTGTATTTTACTGTTACATGTACTAGGTCTGTAGGAAAGCTCTGTTATAATATATAAATAATATAAATGTACTTGCAGCAAATTTATTTTAAAAAATTATTTAATTTAAAGTACATATTTAAGGACATTTTCGCCTACTTGCAGATATGAAAAGGATTTATTGAAAAAATTTTGTCAATGATTGCAAAAGGTAAAGAATTTAATATGCCGCACGAAGCATATATTGAGTCACCAATTAAACATGTCATACATAAATTGTCCAATTATTAATAACAGTTATTAGAATTAACGACCGCTCCCAACTGTAAATGTTCACAAAAATGGAACATTATTTTTATGTCAGAAAGTACTAGCCATTATATTCTTTTTATGTAAGTTGAGTTTGCACTTCTTGGGACTTATTGTCCAGATTGCAAATACAATTTTTGTTTTATAGGACTACTGTAACGAATTTATTTTTCATCTCATTTCATTTGTGCCAGTACCGATACAAATTTCAATCCATAATATTTTGAAATAAATTTTAATTTGCGAAACTGTTAAATGCGATACAATCAACATTTCTCTAAGCGCCGCTTTTGTTAAATACAGATTTCGTTCCAAATCTCTTCGAAAATTGTTATTATCAATTTTCGTTATTATCTTGTTTCAGACTTGAAAAACAACATCCGAAAAACAATATATTTTCAAATTCATGCATCAATCAAACGCCTCCAATGAATTTTGTCGACATATCTCTAAACGCAACAAGCTAACTATAGGGACAGGTAATTAATTTTAACTTCACGAGAAATTCTTAGGTGCATTTTCTTCATCGGGGACTCGATGCAAAATATGAGAAAACTTTTCAATAACTCTATTAGATAATGAAACAAAATATTCTAAAAATAAAGCTATCACATCCATCTATTATAAATACTTATACATGCCCTGGGACGCTGTATTCTAACATATATGAGAGTGAATGTTAGCAAAAAAGGTGAAGCACATAGGCAAGAATGTACTGGCAGCTGACCTGGGGGAGCTAGTGAAACATAGAGGAGCGAAATCTCTTCTTTTTTCTTTATTTCTTTGTCTCCTTTTTTTCTATCACTTTCTTTCAACATTGTTAGTATTGCCATCGAGAATTTGGTGAAGCATAATATACGAAACTTATTCGGGATGTTATAGATATGTTGGTACATAATAGGTACCTGAACGACCTTTTGGTAGTGAGCAAAGAATTTAGTTTGTCAAATAGTCCAACAAAACAAAGCACAAGAAATAAAATAACGTAATCACGACATGCGCTTAATGCATATTCAGTTTTTTCCATTAACAAAATAATTATTTCAGTATTTCGAAATTGTGATAAAGTTGTTTATACTATTCTAAACTTTATAGAATCCATTTTGATATCAAAAGCTAATCTAAAAAGTTCAATAACTGATTAACTACAGTAAATTTTTTAAGAATTACATCAGAATTTAAATGAGCTGAAAGCAAAATAAATTAGTGAAGAAAACTGCAAACTCTCTATACTCTAGAAATACTAGTTTGGTTCTGGTTCAGGGCTGCCTACAATTAAGTAAAAATTAGAAAATTGCACTATTTAAATATTAACAAATTAAGACACTATAATGGAATTTCCATAAATTTGGAAACATATCTTACAATTATATACTGCGAGTATAGTGATTATGTATAAATGACTATATTTGAGTAATAACATAGTTGTGTATTGTTATTGTATAATGTATGTACAATGAATAACTGAAAGCCAAACAATGAGTGTTTTTCTTCGGAATTAAACTTTGCTTTGAAATTATATTATATTTGTGTACCGTACACGAAAAATAAATCAGAAATCTGTTTATGTACACGTATTATTTATAATATAAAAATATACAGTAATAAATAATATTTATAAATATAAATTGAAACTCATGCAATTTAAAAGAGTAGAATAACTTTGTTGTGTATATCTGCGAACACTTTAATTTTAAGTAATTATTTTTACAAACGAAGTTAAGATTTTTATCAATTAATTGAGTACAAGGTGTTAATTATTTTGTAGATATTTTTTCGTAAACAAACTATGAATTTCATCTAATTCGTACACCAGTATACCTAGTAAAAAATATGCCGATTAAAACAAATATTAGTCATGTTACAAGAATGTGAAAATAACGACTTTTATTTACGGTTATTTGTCATTTCTCGGAATTATTTAAATGTTCTTTTGCAGAATAAAATTTCATTTTATTGTAGCTATAATATATAAGTTGAGATTTATGCTTGTATATTATACAGTAAAGCCTAGAACACATATTTTATAAAGTATTTCAAACGAAATAAACGAATGTAGTTCAGTACGTAAACGTTTTATAAATAGAATTAATATAATACCTAATTGAAATATACTAAGTTGAGAAAGTATACAGAGTAAAAGCGAAGTTTATCAAACATACTAATTAAAATAAAAAAGAATAGGAAATAATTTACAGTAATGAAATGAAAATTTGTTATAGCTTAAGATACATAAAGTAAAAGATTTAATTAATACTCTAGACAAATGTTTTTCAAAGTGTGTTCAGCGAAACTCTAGGGTTTAATTAATATTTGTTAGGTACCGTATTTCGTATTGTAACCTAATGTACCAGATTTTGGAATGAATCCGCATGTGAATTTATAGTGGACGTGGATTGTTAAAAATTGTTAGATAGTAGTATGTAGAGACGGTCTGGCGGTACAGGCATGTAGTCGGTACGAGTAAGTACAGTGCAGTAAAATAAAATAATAGATAGTTCAACTGTTTATAGTTATTAGTTTATCGAGTTAGTTTATTAGTCTAATTTAGGTTTTCATTCATTTTAAGTTAAAATTGAGCTAAGTCTAAAATGGAGCAGTGACAAACACGATAGGTTAAAACGTTCTAACCTAGATATTGAGTATCACCCTCAATAGTTTCTGCCAACAAAAGGGAATGTTAAAATCAGTATAAGAATGTTAATTAATAAATATGAAAATATGACGAATCCGGTTTGGATTCCCGTTTTCAAACAACAATCAATTCAATATATTGTATGCAGAAAAATACTAAATTACACCGTCATTTGGAAACTGCACATGAAATTTAAAAAACATTTTTTGATTATTTCTTTTAAACGTAAACGTGATGAACTTTTGAAAACTCAAATGTAAATGACCTAGATGCCCATGCAATCAAAATTATGTGAACTTTTTTATCTTAAATAAAACACTATATATTTTTGATAATTTCAATAGAACGAGTTCAGTAATATATAATAAGATTTAACACTTTCTTGTTTAATAGATACGGAGATATTTACTTAAAACTGATGTTTTAATATATTTATATTTAGTAAGCAATGGCTTTAAAATTTAGTACTTGACTTAATCTATTAACAAATACCAAGAATTGTTCAATTAACTGAAATTTTGTTTAACGATTTGCTTCAAGATCTGCATCCGATATCACGATCTGTCGCTAGTCAAACTTTGAAAAGGCATAATTTTATTGGAAATGCGAGAAATTTACCGAAAAGCGGAAGATCAAAAGTCGCAACTAATAAGGACACAAAATATTACGATAGTATTAGAACAGTTACCACAAATTTCTGTTACATTCCTCTCACGGAATTATGGTATAAGTGCCGATGAGCAGCCAGAATATTGAAGCATGAAAAATATTATATTCTAATGTATAAACTACATTTAGTACAACAATTATTAGAAGGAAATTATGATCAAAGAATTGAATTTTGCGAAAGAGTGATAGATATTTGCAACAATAACCAATATTTTACGTAAAATTTTCTGCGTTCCGACGATGTTACGTTTTGTTTGAATGGTACAGTTAATCGTCATAATTGTCGATATCGGTCACTGGAGAACCCTCATTGGATGTAGGAAACGTATACATAACATCCGCATAAATTAAATGTTTTGGCCAGTGTTTTCAGGAACTGTATTATTGGTCTATTTTTCATTCATGGCACATTAGTGTACAGAGATATTTATATATTTTATGTGATGAAGTTGTCCCTAGCATCGAGGAAGATGGGAAATTACCTGTAAGTGTTTGCATCCAACAAGACGAAGAGCCCCTCAATATGCGCATAATGTTGGAAGATTTTTGAGCGGAACATTTAGAATTCAGTGGACTGTGCGTAGAAGATTCATTGAATTGTCTCTATATAGATTTAAATCCCCCAGATTCTTTCCTTTCTGAGTTATTATATCTGCAGTTTATATTAGACGACTGCTTAATATAGACAAGTTACGGTAGAGAATAATTGAGAAAGTGCAATTAATTGGTGAGGAGGCATTGGCAAATATCATTTAAAAATTTATTCACAGCCTTACACACTGCCTTGAACCAGTGGCGGCTCGTATTTGACATGGTGAGGCAGATAGAATAATAAATATTCAAAATTGTTTACAATTGATTAATAAACTCTATATACCTACTACATATAAAAACAGTTTATATATATTTATATATATATATATATATATATAGGGCTTCCAGTACAAACAGGGCTGCCAGACGTGAACTGAGCCCTATATCGCGCCCCATTCGATTTTTAAGGGAAAACGAAGTTTCAAAGTAAACCCTTGTGAAACGAAAATAAATATTCTAAAAAATCAAACAAATTCTAAAAACATTAATCAAAAATAAGAACTCAATCTTCTAGGATTTAAAAATAAAAAATAAATACATTTCTATTATAATATAAAATTTAATAATATAACAAATATATACATATATATGTATATATATAAATCAACAACAATCCAATAACCAAATTTCAAAATTACATGCAAAATGAAAATATTTTAAAATACAGAGAATTTCCTTTATTGGCATTGCACGTAGAATTACATTTAATAGATTTTACTTCTTGTATAGCAAAGGTATCCTCCGGTTTTTTGTGTTAGCAAAATAATCAATTACATCATTATAAAATCGTTCATCCCTCGTCATCGTTTTAACCAATTCCTTTTCGATTGCAATTAGTGCACAGTTACTAAGTCTTTGTTGTCCAATTGTATTTCTAACATACGATTTTATACGTTTCAATGTGGAAAAACTTCGCTCAACGGACGCGGAAGTTACCGGTATGGTAACTACTATACTTAGCAATTTAAAAAGTTCTGGCATACAGATGGCTAACTTTTGTTCGTGCATAAATCTTAACATTTCACATGGTGTTTTAGAATTACCAAGGAGTTGCATGTCACTATAAATAACAGCTAATTCATTTTTTAATTGAATTTTATCAAAAAATTTATATTGTTCAAACAAATTATTTAAGAGCCTCTGAGGAAATGCCTTCGAATATTCTTCAAATTTACTTTCTGTTAATAAATCAAAAAAAGCAAGTTTTTCTAAACCAATAAATCTAATTTCAATTTGACTAATAAACGTATCTAGAATTTCGAAAAATAATTTTCTATAATTTTGTTTAGTATCTGGAACGTCATCAATTCTACGCCTTTTATGTGCAACAGATTCGTCAGACATCGAATTTTCGTATACAGTACTGAAATATGTATCACACTCCCGAAATTCTCTAAACTTATCAAGCAAAAAACGTAAACGATCTCTGGCATAAATAACATCAGTTAGTTTGTTCTGTAATATTGAAAATACAACGTCAGTTTGTCCAAATATTAACTTAAAAGTATCTAAAAGAAAATTAAAATCATTATCCAGAAGAAGATTTTTTAATCCAAAAGCTTCTCGTATAGATATGCTATCAAAGTTAGGACTTTCTGCAATGAAATCAAAAACTTCAATTAACTTATTTTTATTCGCATGAATTGTAAAAACAGCCCTAGGAGTGAAATTCCAACGAGTAGATGCGTTTGATGGTATATGTTTTTGACAGATTAAATTTAACACATGAGTTCTCTTAGTGGATTTGGAAAAAAAGATGAAAACCCTGACAAATTTGAAAAAAATATTCTTACAGACGTTATGGACTTACAAGATGTTCCTAACACTAAATTCAAGACATGTGCATGGCAGTGTGTAAATATTGCTTGAGGAGCTATTTCTTTAACTTTTGTTTGTAAACCGTTCACATGCCCAGCCATAACTGCCGCTCCGTCATACGTTTGAGCAATTAGTTTACTATTAAACTGAAATTTTTCAAAAATATTAGTTAATAATTTAAATAAATCATCAGAGGTGCGACCTGAACTTACATCAAAGAATCCTAAAAACCTTTCAACAATATTACCCTCGATCGTGTATCTTACAATAATAGACAATTGCGAATTACATGTTATATCTGTTGTTTCGTCTATTTGCCATGAAAAATATTCTGAATTAAAAATTTCACAATCTATTTTTTTCTTTACAATAAAACTAATTGATTCTATTAATTCGTTTTGAATTGTTTTCGATGTGCCAAAAAATACAGAGCTATCATCTAAGAATTTTTGTAAAATGGTATTATGTTTTGCCGTTAATAAAACAAGTTCTTTAAAATTTTCCCCTGTTTGCAGAAGTATTTGTTTCATTATGTCCTCTGAAAGATAATTCCTGTGTACAAAGAAATATAGTAATATCAATTAAACGCTTTAATATATCTCGATTTTGGCTAACTTCTTTATTGTAATTCTCCATTTGATTGCGCCTCACATTGTCTATCGCATCCGCGATATTATATTTTCCGAACATATGTAATTTACAAGTAGCTAAAATGTGATGTTTGGATTTAGTATGTTTTTCTACTGATCGCGACAAGTTTTTAAGATCAAAATAACCCGTTTTACTCCAAATACTATCTGTATTTGTGGAAAAAATTATACATGCCCAACAAAATAATCTGTTTCTTTTTATACGACCACATAACCAATTACATTTGTTATACCACGAATTATTGAAATTTCTGTTAGACTTACCGTGTATTGTAAGAGATTTTGATAAATCAGGGTTTGGTCTTGGAAGGTTTTTGACATATAATTGATCTTCTACCGATAGAACAACGAACGTATTTCTTATTAAAAAATCTACAATGTCTTGTGTATTTCTTACATTTTCTAAATCCATATTCACAATTTTTAAATCACTGAAAATATCACTAAACAAATATTAAAATATTTAACCTAACTTTGTTATTCCCCCGAGTTTAACTGCTGTAATTTGCGATTCGGGCCGAGAATGTCAGCCTCGAGTATATTCGGTAGTTCGGCGATTGTGACTCGATGAGAGGCTCAGTTTAAATTGGCTTCAGATAATTATTGTATTGTACATACATACATTGATATCTAAATAATATCTACTTGAAACAATAAAAATACTCCTGTTAAAACTTAAAACATATTATTTGCGTGGAGGAAATATTGAGAAACTGTACAAGAAGAATGTAAACCTTTAGACATCTTTATATCATTAAATAAATACTTAATTTATCCTATTAATAATGCTTTCTATATTATTAAAAAATTCAAAAATCTCACAATAAAGTTAGAAAAATCTATTAACTTTTTGAATATTTTTTCTTCTTTGTTATCTTAAATATGTAGCTAATACTTTACTGTAATTTCCATAGAAATTGAGAATTTTTTTGACTGCTGTAGTGCGTTATAAATTTTCAATGAGAGGCAATGAGTGGCGGGGCCTCAAATATTCGTGTTTAGTAGGGATATTGTTTATAAGATAAATTCTGAATAAAAGATGATAATTAATTTATAAAGAATTTTAAAATGAAATATAAATTTGTACTTTGCTTGTAATGCCGGATTTATTTAAAACTATTTTCTCACCTGTTTATACCAGCCGCCATAAATTCTTCATTGTGTCAATTTCTTCCAGTAATTGCATTTTGTTAATTCTTGCATAGACCTTGCTTAAATCGCTCATTAGTCATGAGGTAAATTTCTAAACAACGCAATAAAGAATTTCCATAATAATCATGTATGGAATATCCACATAAGTTATACGAAAGTCATTTTCAACATTATATTGAACGTTTGGGTTAGAATTATGGGAATTGGACTGGTGTTTCGGCTGAGAAGATTTAGCTGCGAAGTATATGGAAATTTCTTAGAGCATAACACTTTCTGAGTTGCTAGAAAACATACTATTGAAAATAGGAAACCAAATGTAGATCATACACGATGGATCACCAACACAATTTAGTATGGTGGCTTGTGAATAAGTAAGCAGAACCCATCTATGATCCACTCGATTTCCGGACTTAAAATTCATAGGTTTTCCCTGTAGGGTTATTTAAAATCATTAGTTTATAACACCCCAATTGAAACTAAAAATCATTTAACGAATTAATTATGTAATAAATATATGTATTGTCTTTCTTAAACATTGTAACCCTGCATTTTCGAAAGAGAGCAATTTTTGGAAAATCATCAGAAATATAATTATTTTACTCGTCAAATGTTTGTCAAAACTGAATATGAAAATCGAGTACGTCAATATAAAATTTCAGTATTATCACTAGTTTAAGAAAGAAATTTCCAATTATTTATAATTTGATTTTCTAATAAAACAATATGTTTTTAATTTCTACTAAAAAGAAAGATTTTCCAGAAAATTAGCCATGTACTACACGTGTAAATTCCATATAAAGAAAAGCATATAAAATTTATTTTCACGAATAAATTTTAGTATGTGATGTAGATAATAACAACAGCATTATACATTTTCCTTAATTATTAAAATTGTTCAAAATAACCTTCACTTCCTTGCAGGCAAGCAGACATTTCACTTTGTGGTATGTTTCTGCATGATATTCGCATCTCAAATTTTAGTTCTTACAAGTTTTGTCATTGTTTCTTATAAACAAAATCCTTTAGAGTTCCCCACAGGATTAAGTCCTATGACATTGAATGAGGGATCATTGTATCGAATAGCTCCACATATACCAATCCATCTATCAGAAAAATTGTTATTTGGGTATTTTCTTACTATTCTTGCTGTTTTTGCTACATCATGTTAAAAAATATACTCCCGCGAATGTAATATGGACTATACAACGTGTATTCGCGTCGTTTCAAGTTGCTTCCCTGTGTAGAAGCGCCTCTATTATGAAAAGAATAGATACGATGTTTCAGTAAAATTTCATTTATCGTCTTCAGGCAATGATCTCTGTCAAGTATTTTTTATTTAACTAGTAAAGCTAAAATCCAAGTAATTAGCATTTGTTCTTTAACATTGCCATACCTTAGTACCTGAAGTTGTGATTTTTTTTCTATAAAAAATTTTTTGCTATTCTGCATTTAATAATGTAAGTAAAACAACATATACCTAAAAACAATGTAATAAATACATATATGTACACATACATACATACATTTTGACAGACTAGTGCAAAAAAATACTCAAACGTGGTATCGCTCGCTTATTTCGGTTTACGATAATTGCAGATAATACAACCATCAGTGTTTAATATTAGTAGCTCGAGGTACAACATATTAACTATTATGATATAATCGGATATTTCCAGACTTTGTTCAGTAATTTGAACAAGGCTAGAAATTCAGCAGCCCGAAAAGTTGAAATTCATGCATTGTCTATGTAATTTTGATTGTACGCGTTAGCTTTGGAAGCTATGTAACTAATGTCTAAGTTGAAATTATATTGTAATTATGTTTTAATGAACACGTAAACAAAATTACTTTTTATTTTCGATTGCTGCTGATAACTTTTATAAAATTTAGTAGTGCTTCAGTACTGCAACCCTTATATAGCAGTCTGTACTACTATTAACTCATAAATAGGCTTTTAATAAACCATAACTAATATGTAAGTAATTTATCTAAAAATTATAGCAATATTTAATTAAGTACGCTTTATTACCTACTTGTTAAACTTTAAACTAATAGTATAGAAATAAAAGTGACTATTGTGAAGTATTATAAAAAATAAGTGTATAAATAGTTGAAAAGTACATTCAATGCCCTTCAAAATATAGAAATACTGTATATGAGTCGAATGACCGTCAATTAGTAACAATCTCAGAATGCTGCCATCTTCGATCAGATAAGCGAATAAACAGCGCAGTCGTTTGTTTCATACAATTGACACAAACTATGTGCAAATGTTTGATAACCTGTATTTCAACTTCCATTATTGTCGACGTTCATTTATTTTTATATGCGCTTCAGGAATATAGGCACTTTCATAAGCTAAACGCACCGTTGTTGCAAAAATTAAATGATATGAGCTTTTTGGTATTTATAACCGTGTTCCTTACCATATAGTCGACTTGATGCACAATAACTTTCACAGTATTTCTTTATTCTGTTATTATTTAATGCCTTTGCCTCTCGTGAATGGTTAAGGCGTGCCTTCATTTATTTCACTCGTTTTATTTTTCAGTGACACAATAGTTTTAGAAATTTTCATCATTAGTTTATATTTTATGCTCTATGTTGCCTAGTTTATAGAGATACTGCTTCATAGAGTTTTTGATATATTATAATGAATATATTAAGAAATTTAAGCAAACGAAATAACAGCTAAGCTGATCTACAGCTCTTTAAATATGTAATTGCATGTATGAATTTTATTTCTTTAATTTCACTGCAAAGTAAAAATTTGTAGTTTTACAAGGTTATTTGAAATTCTTCACTATGGTCAAACATAGAACATGGTTATGGCAATATGTTAACACAGGCATTCCCCCAAACCTACGTTTTACGACAAAAAGTAACAGTAGAAGATTTCGTGAAAATAAAATAAATCATTAGGCGAAGCCGTGTATGAATATATATGTATATACATATATACGTAGGTTACTTTAAAAATTTTGCGGTTCAGCTACTTCCCGTAAGGTGACACCATCGGAAATATCTTTGTCCTATTCTTCTTCCTAATGGGAATTGTGCGTCACGCAATATTAATTCATCCTTTTCTTAAAAATAGTGATAATGACATTATTTTACCTTCTTGTGGTTAATCGACTTGGAATATTTATTATCTAACAATTTTACGAATTATACGGACTTGCGTAAAATATCTTGTAGCAACAGTTATGGACATTTTCGAACGTTTTGAGTGCGTACACAAGAACATTGCTTCAAAGCGCTTTATATTATAAAATGATAGCAATATGACCAACTTATTTGAATATTTTATGAAAACTATATGAAAAGTACACCTTTAATCATATTGATGCACTCTAATATTCTTATATTACATTGGAGAAGTTAAAACATAGAGAGCAGCTGAAAAGATATATACAATTTTAAAATTTTTGATTCTAGGATATGATTATTATTACAGCTAATTTATTGTATAGCAATTTTCAAAATCTTTATTGTTATGTTACTACGTGATTCAGTGGCGGCTGGTCAAATTTAGGCAGGTGAGGCAGTGCCTCACCATCTAAATCTTGGAATTATAACAAGAATAATCATGTTGATACTTTTATATTCTTTATAAATTAATTATCATCTTTTATTCAAAATTTATAACTTATAAACAATAAAAAATAAATAGTTTTAAATAAACCGGCATTACAAGCAAAGTACAAATTTATTAGCTACATATTTAAGATAACAAAGAAGAAAAAATATTCAAAAAGTTAATAGATTTTTCTAACTTTATTGTGAGATTTTTGAATTTTTTAATAATATAGAAAGCATTATTAATAGGATAAATTAAGTATTTATTTAATGATATAAAGATGTCTAAAGGTTTACATTCTTCTTGTACAGTTTCTCAATATTTCCTCCACGCAAATAATATGTTTTAAGTTTTAACAGGAGTATTTTTATTGTTTCAAGTAGATATTATTTAGATATCAATGTATGTATGTACAATACAATAATTATCTGAAGCCAATTTAAACTGAGCCTCTCATCGAATCACAATCGCCGAACTACCGAATATACTCGAGGCTGACATTCTCGGCCCGAATCGCAAATTACAGCAGTTAAACTTGGGGGAATAACAAAGTTAGGTTAAATATTTTAATATTTGTTTAGTGATATTTTCAGTGATTTAAAAATTGTGAATATGGATTTAGAAAATGTAAGAAATACACAAGACATTGTAGATTTTTTAATAAGAAATACGTTCGTTGTTCTATCGGTAGAAGATCAATTATATGTCAAAAACCTTCCAAGACCAAACCCTGATTTATCAAAATCTCTTACAATACACGGTAAGTCTAACAGAAATTTCAATAATTCGTGGTATAACAAATGTAATTGGTTATGTGATAGTATAAAAAGAAACAGATTATTTTGTTGGGCATGTATAATTTTTTCCACAAATACAGATAGTATTTGGAGTAAAACGGGTTATTTTGATCTTAAAAACTTGTCGCGATCAGTAGAAAAACATACTAAATCCAAACATCACATTTTAGCTACTTGTAAATTACATATGTTCGGAAAATATAATATCGCGGATGCGATAGACAATGTGAGGCGCAATCAAATGGAGAATTACAATAAAGAAGTTAGCCAAAATCGAGATATATTAAAGCGTTTAATTGATATTACTATATTTCTTTGTACACAGGAATTATCTTTCAGAGGACATAATGAAACAAATACTTCTGCAAACAGGGGAAATTTTAAAGAACTTGTTTTATTAACGGCAAAACATGATACCATTTTACAAAAATTCTTAGATGATAGCTCTGTATTTTTTGGCACATCGAAAACAATTCAAAACGAATTAATAGAATCAATTAATTTTATTGTAAAGAAAAAAATAGATTGTGAAATTTTTAATTCAGAATATTTTTCATGGCAAATAGACGAAACAACAGATATAACATGTAATTCGCAATTGTCTATTATTGTAAGATACACGATCGAGGGTAATATTGTTGAAAGGTTTTTAGGATTCTTTGATGTAAGTTCAGGTCGCACCTCTGATGATTTATTTAAATTATTAACTAATATTTTTGAAAAATTTCAGTTTAATAGTAAACTAATTGCTCAAACGTATGACGGAGCGGCAGTTATGGCTGGGCATGTGAACGGTTTACAAACAAAAGTTAAAGAAATAGCTCCTCAAGCAATATTTACACACTGCCATGCACATGTCTTGAATTTAGTGTTAGGAACATCTTGTAAGTCCATAACGTCTGTAAGAATATTTTTTTTCAAATTTGTCAGGGTTTTCATCTTTTTTTTCCAAATCCACTAAGAGAACTCATGTGTTAAATTTAATCTGTCAAAAACATATACCATCAAACGCATCTACTCGTTGGAATTTCACTTCTAGGGCTGTTTTTACAATTCATGCGAATAAAAATAAGTTAATTGAAGTTTTTGATTTCATTGCAGAAAGTCCTGACTTTGATAGCATATCTATACGAGAAGCTTTTGGATTAAAAAATCTTCTTCTGGATAATGATTTTAATTTTCTTTTAGATACTTTTAAGTTAATATTTGGACAAACTGACGTTGTATTTTCAATATTACAAAACAAACTAACTGATGTTATTTATGCCAGAGATCGTTTACGTTTTTTGCTTGATAAGTTTAGAGAATTTCGGGAGTGTGATACATATTTCAGTACTGTATACGAAAATTCGATGTCTGACGAATCTGTTGCACATAAAAGGCGTAGAATTGATGACGTTCCAGATACTAAACAAAATTATAGAAAATTATTTTTCGAAATTCTAGATACGTTTATTAGTCAAATTGAAATTAGATTTATTGATTTAGAAAAACTTGCTTTTTTTGATTTATTAACAGAAAGTAAATTTGAAGAATATTCGAAGGCATTTCCTCAGAGGCTCTTAAATAATTTGTTTGAACAATATAAATTTTTTGATCAAATTCAATTAAAAAATGAATTAGCTGTTATTTATAGTGACATGCAACTCCTTGGTAATTCTAAAACACCATGTGAAATGTTAAGATTTATGCACGAACAAAAGTTAGCCATCTGTATGCCAGAACTTTTTAAATTGCTAAGTATAGTAGTTACCATACCGGTAACTTCCGCGTCCGTTGAGCGAAGTTTTTCCACATTGAAACGTATAAAATCGTATATTAGAAATACAATTGGACAACAAAGACTTAGTAACTGTGCACTAATTGCAATCGAAAAGGAATTGGTTAAAACGATGACGAGGGATGAACGATTTTATAATGATGTAATTGATTATTTTGCTAACACAAAAAACCGGAGGATACCTTTGCTATACAAGAAGTAAAATCTATTAAATGTAATTCTACGTGCAATGCCAATAAAGGAAATTCTCTGTATTTTAAAATATTTTCATTTTGCATGTAATTTTGAAATTTTGTTATTGGATTGTTGTTGATTTATATATATACATATATATGTATATATTTGTTATATTATTAAATTTTATATTATAATAGGAATGTATTTATTTTTTATTTTTAAATCCTAGAAGATTGAGTTCTTATTTTTGATTAATGTTTTTAGAATTTGTTTGATTTTTTAGAATATTTATTTTCGTTTCACAAGGGTTTGCTTTGAAACTTCGTTTTCCCTTAAAAATCGAATGGGGCGCGATATAGGGCTCAGTTCACGTCTGGCAGCCCTGTTTGTACTGGAAGCCCTATATATATATATATATATATATATATATATATATATATATTATATATATATATAAACTGTTTTTATGTAGTAGGTATATAGAGTTTATTAATCAATTGTAAACAATTTTGAATATTTATTATTCTATCTGCCTCACCATGTCAAATACTCACGAGCCGCCACTGAAGGGAACGTATTAAATATAGCATGGGTATTATAATTGTTGTTTCATAATTCAATAGCTTATTCGATCTCGATTACTTACCTTCAAAGCGTTTATAATTTTTCTGGTAGAAATATGTGGACTTTCATCTATCATTTTATGCACACTTTCTTCTTTTTCTACTATTCCTACTGACATTGTCCTTTCTGTATCCTTAAGGCGCCGATGAATTCTAATAAAAGTTTTTCTGTCAGGAACATGATGATCGGCATATCAATCCCTGTACAAACACCACTTACAACGCATTTTTGGCAGCAAATCTATAAATGCGTACATACTCGTAACATCCATAAAATGCATGTCAGAATCTGAACTTTCTTGATTCATAATGTGAACTTCACCTACAAAAAGAAAGAAAATTGTCAAAGCTTGAAAATAACAGGTCATATGGTTCTCTCATCAATGTATAAATATATATATATAAATACATGATAAAATTAAAATATTTTATTAACGATATATTATTAATTTAACACGTATCTATTAATTATTTGCTTTTATAAGTAGGTCAGTAAATATTATGTGTCACATATATAAAGAAATTAATTCGAAAATGGTGCAACTTTTTATTCGTAACTATTTGAAGATATTGTGTTTCTTCAAAAATCTTTATAATTGTGTATCTTCGGAAGGAAGTTATTTTTAAAAAATCATCAAACATGTAATTATTCTTAAAAATAATCGGAAAGAATCATTTTCAAAAATTTTATCCCGTATTTATCTAATATCCTGTATATATTCTTATCTGTAAATGAGAATATAATTTCTAGGATTCTTAGCCATGTGCGAAGTTTTTCCTGAGAAAAAGCGTTGTCTTGACGTTTGAATGAAATATCACCCGATATCTTCTGAAGCTGGTCTATCGTTGAATAGAGTTTGGAATCTGTTTTTGGGACGGGAAGATGCTCCTAGCGATGTTATGCATGAACAACTACATATGATCAGTCTGGATTCCTCGTCCGGTTCTTGTGGGATTGTAATCCGTTCCAGTTGGGTACAATTACCTTTTGACCAGTCAATAATGATTTCTAAGTATGTAGTAAACGCTGGCCATCGGCTCGTTTGCTTGGACTCCTAGTTCTCTTTTTGTATTTATGAATTCTCTCCCAATTCTTGCCTGCAGGTTTTCGGTCTTTGCTAAGATATTTTATTGTCGATTTAGTTTATAAAAATACCTCTCCATTACTACGTTTCAGCTATATTAATTTCCCCCAGCTTCG